>PVKE010035085.1:0-17078 GCA_004027555.1 Craseonycteris thonglongyai | reverse complement strand
TGGGTTCCGGGCGGGACTGGGTTCCGGGCGGGATTGGGTTCTGGGCAGGATTGGGTTCCGGGCGGGACAGGGTTCTGGGCAGGACTTAAGTTCCGGGCCGGCCTGGGTTCCAGGCGGACTTGGGTTCTGGGATGAATTGGTTCCAGGTGGCCCTAGATTCCAGGCTGGCTTGGTTTCCGGGTAAACCTGGGTACTGGGTGGGATTGGGTTCTGGGCCGGCTTGGGTTCCGGGTCAGATTGGTTCCAGGTGGCCTTGAATTCCAGGCCGGCTTGGGTTCCGGGTGAACCCGGTTTCTTGGTGGGGTTGGGTTCCGGTCTGGCTTGGGTTCCGGGCCTGGGGGACCTCACAACTTGTCTGAGCAAATTGAGGCCCCAGTGGGTGTGGCTGGGAAGGGGCTGAGGGGGCTGTGGGTGACACGGCGCCCAGCCCTGTGTGTGGCTGGCCCCCGGGGGCCCCGAGGGGTGGGGGCAGGGGGACCGGGAAGCGCTTGGGGGCCCACGTCACCGTGACAACGCTGAGGGTGCAGCTGGTGTCTCCTTCATCGGGACCCTAGCATTGCACTGGAGTCCACAGGGCGGGCCGGCCCCCCGTGGCCACGCCCCAGGCCCACCGCAGGGGCCCAGCCATCTGCAGCGACCCCCCAGCCCCGTCTGAGCCTTAGTCCTCAAGGTGTTCATGCAAAGCCCCCCCTGCATCCCTGGGGTCTCCACCCTGACTCCTGATTCCCAGGGAGCTGGGGATGGTGGCCCCAGCGGTCCAGAGCTTAGCTTGTCCCCAGAGCAGATGGGGGTCCATGCGGGGGGCAGGGGGGAGCCCACACACCTCACAGGTGTGAATCAGGGGCCCACGCAGAACACAGAACACAAGCGGGGCCGGCGGCTCCCACAGCGCGGGTGCCGGGCCGCGCACGTACCGTGGTGGTCTTGATGCGGCCGCCGGGCTGCGTGCACGTCCAGCCTGAGCGGTTGACCAGCAGGTCACAGCCTTCGCCCTCCAGACACGGGCGCATGTCACACCACTGCTTCGTCCTGATGATCCGCGCTGCAGGGGGGAGAGGCGTCAGTCCCCCAGCCGGGACCCCGCAGCCCCCCGCACGCGAGCCCCGCTCGGCGCCCCGGACGCCCCGTGTCCGTCCGGTCGCCTGGCCTGCTGGTTGCCCAGAACTTAAAGGGCGGGGGCTCCTCGGGGGTCGACCAGGAGGACGGGAGGGGAAGAGGGGCTCAGGCGGAGCCTCAGCCTGGGCTCCTGGCCGCGCTGTCAGGACAGGGGCCACCGGCTCTGCCACCTGCCACCAGGGAGCCGAGAGCAGGGACCGGCCGCCCCTGAGGCAGGCGTGGCCATTAGTGGTGAAGGGACTGAGGCCGGAGGCCCAAGGTCAGCGAGGACACAGGGGAGCCTGAGTCACCCCGATCTCAGGACGCACAGGGCACGGGCCGCCCTTGGGGCACCTCGGCACACAGGCCTGACAGCCAGCAGGAGGACACGCCTGCACAATGGAGGGACGGCAGGGGACACGGTGTCCCCGTCTGTCCCCCACCGCAGTGGCCTGGGTGTGCCGGGGCCGCCGGCAGAGGGTGCTGCAGGCCGGTGCTCAGCACACACGGCCTTTTGTTCCCCGAGGGGCCTGGCTCCCCCGGCCGGGGCCCACTTCCTGCTGGAGGCCCGGCCACCACGTCCCCGGGACAAAAGGGCCTTTCAGGCCACGTCAGAGCTTCATCTCCTCGGGCCCTGACAGCGCGGCAGCTCCCGGCCTGGGGACAGCGTTCCCCAGGGGCTGGCGGTGCTGGGTGACCGTGGGTGGCAGCGGGGGGCCGTGGGCGGTCTGTGCGTGTGTCACAACCATGGTGGGTCCGGGGCATGAGGTCCCTGATGGCCATGCCCATCCCCAGGGCCCGTCCCCAGGCGGATGAACACGTGCGTCCAGATGGGCTCTCAGGTGCAGAGGGGCCCCCGGGACGTCTGACTGAACACTGCAGCCGGGACCCACCGCCCATCCGGGCACACGTTCCGTGCACCTCACACGCCTGCTGGGAAGCCACTGAGAAGGGAGAGGCACCGGCCCGTCCCCCGGGGCCGCCTGTCACCGCGGGCAGGGCGACCGGGCCCAGGGCCCCACCCAGCTCCACGCTGTCCGGCAGCAGGACACGTGTGACGTCCTGTCCCCAGCCCCGGCGGGCAGGGGCCACTTCATGTCACACCCCCCCCCGGGGGAGCCGCCCGGACGCCCACGCGGCCCGGTGTGTGGGGTTGACGCTGCGGGCGTGACCGGTGTGGGTTTTGCCGTGTTGTTGGGGTCTCGTTGGTCAGCGGGTCTGGGGGTCCCCCGGTTCCTGTCTCACGGGGCTCCCGGCTCGCTCACGTTCCTGCAGCGCGACGGCGGCGGGGGCTTAGGTGGGGCTGCAGCCGGGACCCTCCCCCCGGGGACTGTGCACAGGTCAGGGTCAGGGGCGCCGCTGTGGAGGCGCCGGCCGGCGGGGGGTGGGGGGCAGCCCGGCTGCAGAAGGACCCCTCCCGGAGGTCCCGCCTCCCGGCCCACCCGAGGGGCTGCGGTGTCCCCGCCCGAGGGGCTGCGGTGTCCCCGTCCTGGTTGCCTCCGGGTCTCCTGACGTGGCCGCAGCCCAGTCACAGGGGTGTGAGCCCGGGCGTGTGCGAGAGGCGGGTGGAGCCGCTGCGGTGGCCTCTGGCTGCCTCTTCCCTCTGAAGCCGCTGCTGGCGCGACGCCGGCGCGCGATGTCCCCCTCCTCCCACGTCTTCCTTCTGACGAAGCCACGACGCCGGGAGCGGGGACCGTGTTCACTGAGTCCTCCCGGCCTCATCTGACGCCCCGGGCGGCGTGTTTGCCGCCGGCGCTCCGGGCCCTGGGCGCCCGTGGGGCCTGGATCACGCTCCTCAGAGCCGTCCAGGGCGTGCGCGCGTCGCTGTGACTGTTTCAAGGAAAAAGAGCGAGCGGGACGGGCCTCGCTCGATCGTGCCGCCTGGCGGCCGTGGGAAGACAAGTCTGCCTGGTTTTAAGGCGTAATCTACGTTGTGCGGGCTTCTCCTTCCTGAAGTGATGAAGGGGCTCGGCGGGGGGCGGGGGGACCCCTTCTTCCCGCTTTCGGGGTGTTGGGAGTGGAGCGGGGCTTCCGGTCTTCATTCACGGCCTTCAGTGAGGACCGGCCGCCCTGTGAACCGCGTCCCCGGTGCTGATGGGAGCTGAGCACCCTGTCACCCTGTCCCAGAGGCCACCGAGCAGCCAGGGGACGGGGACGGGGGCGGGTGGCTGCATCCTCCCGGGCACAGCCGGGCGCCCTGCCGGACCCTGCGGGGCGCTCGGCGTCCTGAGTCTCGGGCCCCCAGCGGGCAGCCGTGCGGTGATCGGCGCAGACCCCCCGGCCCCTCCCCGAAGGCGGCCGCGTGTGTCCCGGTCATCAGAGCGCACGCTGGGCGCGTCCGCTGCCGGCGTCCCGCGGAGACGTCCCTCAGAGACGTGTCAAGCGTAAGGGGACCCGATGGTAACATGGGTGAAGCGGGACACCATGGACCGGGGGGAGGGGGTTCTTGATGAAAAATGGGGTCTATCTCCCGCCGTTCCCTAGCTTGTCGTGCATTCTTTCCAAACATCGGGACTTTTTTAAAACGCCGCGGGACGCGGGACACATTGTTAAACATCGGGACTGTCCCGCCCACAGCGGGACGTCTGGTCACCTTAAAGCGGTTCCTCCTCCTACGAGCTGACGGTTCTCGAAAGCTGAACACACGTAAGCGGGTCCGGCCGCTGTTAGAGCGTCCTGGCGGCTTCACCTGATTATCAGGGGCCTGGACAGCACCCCTCAGACACGACAGTGGGGGTGTCCCCGTCCTCCCCCTCGGTCCCCACCAGGACCGCGGGCTCCCGGCTCCATCAGCGCCGGTGCTGCGGGTGCCAGCAGGTGTGAGGACCGGGCCCCACGGGGGGCTCCGGCGGGCGGGGGGTGGGACCCCCGAACGGGGTGACAGCACGTGGAGGGGCCGGGAAGGGCTCTCGGGTCCCCCGGCCTTGGCTCCGCGGTGTCGCGTGCAGCGTGGGAACCTGACACGTCTCTGGTGGCGTCTGTTCTTGTCTTTGACTCTGAGGCGACTGTAAGTGACGCGGTTTCCCTACGGCGTGTGCGGCCCCCGCCCCGGAATGCGGGGCGTTCTGGGGGGTCGTCCGCGGGTCCTGCAGCCCCGCCGGGCACCGGGCTGGTTCTGAGCGCGGTGGGTTCCGCAGACGCTCTTCCCAAAGCAGCCGTGGATGCTTCACGGCTTCCTCCCCAGTCACGGCCACTCCGTCTGCTTCTCTTGCCCAACGACCCGGCTCCAACCCCAGGTCCACGCCGAGCGGCCGTGTGGACAGCGTCTCCCCCCGGATCTCGGGGTGAAAGCTCCCGTCTTCCTGCAGGGCCCCCGGGGGCCCCCCGGAAGCCCTTGGCACACGGGGTGCCTCAGTTTGCTGACTGTCTTCACTAGGAAAGGCTGTGCCTGTGTATTCTGCATCCGCTGAGGGTCTGGGATGAGACTTGTGCTCTGTTCTACCCACAGGACACGTCTTGGCTTCTGTATGCCGACCCGACCTTGCACCCTCGAGAAGCCCGAGCGGCCACCGGGGGCCGTCTCCTAACACGCGGCTGGAACCCGCCGCCCGTGTTTCGCGGAGGATTCCTGCACCTTTATCCGCAAGGTCTGCAGTTCTCTTGTCGCGTCTCCGCCCGAGGCCTTTGCCGTCCGGGTGACAGGAGCCTGGCAGCGGGAGGGCAGCTTCCCCTCCCACGTTCCGGAAGACGCGGAGCGGGAGCGCGGTCAGCTCTCCTCACACGCGGCGGGATTCGGGCGCCTCTCACCAGGAAGTTCTCGGATTGCAAGCTCGCTGTCTTCCCTGGTCACAGGTCTGCACAGACTTCCCCTTCCGCCCGAGTCAGTGTGTGTGTTTCTGGGAATGTGTCCGTTCGTGTAAGTCACCTAACGCGATGGCACCTGTACCTACCTACTACCTACCTATCATCTGTCCATCCACCCATCATATTCATCTATCTAATCTATCTACCTATCATCTATCTATCAATCTATCTATCTATCACCTAGCAATCTATCTTATTATATGTCCATCCATCCATCTACCTATCATCCATCACATTCATCTATCATCTATCTATCTATCATCTATCCATCCATCCATCATATTCATCTATTTATCTAATCTATCTACCTATCATCTATCTATCCATCTAGCACCCATCATATTCATCTAATCTATCTATCATCTATCTATCCATCCATCCATCGATCCATCATATTCATCTATCTAACTATCTACCTACCTACCTATCATCTATCTATCAATCTATCATCTAGCAATCTATCATCTATCTATCTCATTATGTATCCATCCATCCATCCATCCATCGATCCATCCATCATATTAATCTATTTATCTAACCTATCTACCTATCTACCTACCTATCATCTATCAATCTATCAGTCAATCAATCTATCTATCTATCTATCATCATCTATCTAGCAATCTATCATCTATCTATCTCTTATGTACCCATCCATCCATCATATTCACCTATCTATCATCTATCTATCATCTATCTATCCATCCATCCATCCATCCATCCATCCATCCATCTAGCAATCTATCATCTGTCTGTCTATCCATCCATCCGTCCGTCTCTTCTCTCTGACACCGCCTCTCCCCCCCTGGGCGACAGCTTGCTGGACGTAACGAGCAACTAAGTGAGTGAACAGATGGACAACGTCCACTTCTGAGCAGTCAGACCCGGGATGGACGCAGGTGCCCCCTATATTTCAGGTTCACAGTTTACTGAACACGGCTGAGCCGGCAGGAACCCCCCAGTTCCCTCCCTGCTGCCAGAGATCCCCCCCAACCCGGCTGGCCAAGCATTCTGTTTAGCAGACACAATGCACACGCAGGGAAACATGCACACGGAGCGAGAAAACAGCAATGCAAAACCGAAACGAGGCGGCAGCCTGCGAAATGCCCACCGTGCAGAAGGCGCACGCCAGCTCATTTGTGTGGCCTCCCTGGGAAACGGCCAGGCTTTAATTTGGGTCTCGGGGACCTGGATCCTGGGGCGCTGGCAGGCTCGCGGGAGGGGTGCCAGACCCTGGTTTCGGATGAGCAGACCCAGATCCAATTAGGAATCCACTGAGACCCCAGCTCCCCTGCAGGCTCCCGGAGCTGACGAGGACAGAAGGAGGCAAGGCGGCTGGGGCTCCCGGCCCGGAGGCTGCCGGCCCGCGTGTCCTTCCGCGGGGCCCACTCCCATCACGGGAGCCGGACACGTGCTTGGGACGTGGCTCCCGGGGTCGGGGGGCGGCCACCGTGTTGGCCCGAGCGCACCGGGAATTCGGGCCGGTCGGGTGGGGTCCCGGGGTGGAGAGCGGGCCGCGGTGGGGGGGTGGTCCGAGGACACGCGGCTAATGGGACACCATCGACCGACGGGTGTGAGAGGCAGGCGCTCAGTAAGGACAGGCGATGTTCCCGTGAAAACAAGTCCAGCTCACGGTGGCTGCACCCGCTTTGGCAGGAAAGGGGGTTGGGGGGCAGGGCGCACACACGTTCACGCCCTGCGGTGACCAGGGACCCCGATCGATGGCAGCCGACGAGACCGCCTCACGGCGGGACGTGGGCCCGGCCCCCGGAGCAGCCCTCGGGCCAGTCAGCCTCCCTCTCACACGCTCCCGCGTGACCCCGGGGTCCTCAGAGTGCCCCTCGGGGCCGGCCCCACCGGCGGTGGCGCCCAGAGGTGGGCGTCGTGGGAAGGAAAGGTGGGGCCCTTGGGACGGTCCCCACAGGCCACCCCGAGACAGCCCCTTGCGCTCCATCAGCCAGACGCTGATGTGGCCGCACCCACCGGGCGCCCGTGAGGGGCCAGAGCCGGACGGGCGGCACCCGGGAGCTGGCGGCCAGGCCAGAGGCCACGTGGGGTGGACACGGCAGATGCCACGGCTGAGGCCCGGCTGTCCTGCGGGGGGTCCGGCCTCCACTCCCCTCTGCCCACGGCCTCAGCGAGCACTGCAGCCTCCTGACCCTGCCACCCGCCGCCCCCGGACACGCGGGCGAGGGGCTGCATCCGGTGGGCCCCCCGTCCACGCGCTTACCGTCCACGCAGGCGGGCCGGGCCCTGGTGGTGCCCGCGATCTGCCCCTTCCTGCACGCGCAGCGAGCCGTCTGCCGGGCGATCGTTCTGCGGGGCTGGCTGCTGTCCCGGTCCAACGTCACAATCTCACAGGTGCCGGCGGCCAGCTGACCTGCAAGACACGCACAGACGGGGCTGGGTGGCCCGGCCCCGGGGGACCGACGCGCCGCCCGCCGCCCCCGCCCCGCGGAGGGGCCCGCGCAGGCCGGGCGCTGCTTTTCTCAGAACCTCAGGGGACGCCCGCGTCAGAAATGGGGCCCCATCGCGGGGGCCGCAAACGCACGGCTCCGGCGTCTGGGGACGAGCCCCGAGCGTTCACTTACTAGCAGCTGACCGGAGGCGGCCGCAGTGCCCGGACCAGGCCCTGTGTCCCCGATCCGCCCTGCGGCCGCCCGCGGGGCTGCACGTTGTCCCCGACCCCGGGGGAGCGAGCGCTGTTCCCAGCTCTCCGACCTCGTCCCTGGGCCCTGCCACGCCGTCCTCACAGTCACGCCCCCGGCACCTGGGACTGGGACGCTGGCAAGCGCCCCGCGGACCCGAGGAGCCGACCCAGGACGCCCGGAAGCCGCCGTCCAGGGTGGGGGGCAGGGGGCAGCCGTCTGCAGACGGGGCCCCAAGTCGAGCAGAGACGCCCGAGGCGCCCCGGGGCTGGGAGGGGGCACTTGGAGGCAGGTCTCGTGGCTGAAGGTGGGATCAGGTGCCCCACGGTGGTCACCCCGAGCTCTGTGGATGCTCAGCGTCAAGGAGACCCGGCTGGCGTGGGTGGCTTCCGGGCCCGCGCCTGCCCTGCTGTGCGTTCGGGGGCCCGAGGCTGAGACGGGGCGGCCCCGGCTGCCCGCCTGCTGGGCGCTCACGGGGAGCAGAGCGCTCCCTCGCGCCAGCCCCGCCCGGCGGCCTGCGGCATCTCACTGCACTGTGTCCAAGCTCAGGGCACAGGGACAGCCGGCTGGCACCGGGCACAGGGGACCCCGTGTCCACAGCAGCTGGCCTGGGGGCTGTCGGTGCGCCTTGGCCCCTGAGCTGGGAGCCGGGGGGACCCCCCTCGGGCACTGGGGGGAGGGCGGGTAGGGAGGCCGTGTGCCCAGAGAAGCTTCTGGAAGCACAGAAGCCTGAGGCACCGGCCATCTCTTGCTGGCCGGGCCGGCGGCAGCTCAGCGGCACCCATGTGCCTGTGCGTCGAGGGGAAGGGGCTGCGGCCCAGAGGGGAGCCTGGTGGTTTGGGGCGCACACAGCGTCCGTACCCCCCAGGCCGGGTGCTCAGGGGCCTGCTGGGCCCACACGGGCCCTCCGGGAGGCACGACGTCCTGATCACGGGGACAGATTCCAGGGACAGCTCACGGAGGACGCGTCACACGAGTGTCAGGACAGCACGCTCGTCACCTCCGTCCCAGACCAGCTGCTCCCCAGAGCTGCGGCCTGAGGACGAGGGCGGCTCCTACGAAACCCTGGCCCCCGCCCGTCACTCTAACTGTGAAGCCAAAGGACAGCGTTTGGAAAAGTCACCTCCCAGGCATAGATGTGACCACAGGGCACGGTGACCAGGCAGAGAGCAGAGCCCCTGGCTCGGGGCGGGGGGCGGTCCTGGTCGCTGGACGGGGGGTGCAGTGGGCAGCCCCCTCCTCGGGCGGGTCTAGGTTAAGGACGCGGGTGCCCCGGTTCTGTGTGCGGTGCCGATGGGTCACGTCCGCGGTGCCGCCGGGTCCTGCTCTCACCGTCTAGCAGGACGCGGCCCCGTCTGGCCTCCCACCCTCAGGACGCACGTCTGCAGGCCTGGGAGGCCCCTCTCGCGGCGCTGCTCCGGGAGAGAACACTTTGCAAAATCGGGAGGAGACGAAAGCAGCCCCTGGTCGTGACAGGGCGGGGCTGCCGCTCCGCTGTCCACGCAGCTCAGCGTGTACGGGACACGTGTCGTGACCGCTCTCAGCGCGAAGACTTCAGGGCAATGGGAGGAGCCACGCCGTCCTCCCACGTGACCCCGCGGGCCCAGCCTCGCCCGGCGCGGGCGCTGTGTGAGCGGCCATTTCCCACGGCAGACGGATCCACTGGGCTCTAAACTAGGGTGACCAGACGGCCCGCTGTGGGCGGGACGGTCCCGATTTTTAACAACGTGTCCCGCGTTTTAAAAAAGCCCCGATGTTTGGAAAGAACGCACGACAAGCTAGGGAACGGCGGGGGATAGACCCCATTTTTAATCAAGAACCCCCTCCCCCCGGTCCATGGTGTCCCGCTTCACCCATGTTACCATCTGGTCGCCTTACTCTAAACCGCCCAGCCGGACCCACGGCAGCTGTCCCCAACCTGCAGGCTCAGGGCCCCTCACCCCAGCCGGGCCCCGGGGGAGGCAGCGTGGGGGGGCAGAGCGCTGGGCGCCCCCAGCCTACACCCCACCCTGCCTGTCACAACAGAGGTCACGCCTCAGATCAAACTCCCGGCGGCCTCCCCTCCACACGGTGCGCACGAACGCGGCCGGCGCTGAGCTCTGCCCCGGCCACGCGGACACTCGTGGGAGGATCACACCACACAGGGGACAGCGCCCTTGGGACCAGATGGAGGATCCATCTCCGTATTTGAGCTGCACTGAATCTGAGGTGGCCATACGCCCTCCATCGAGTCCTGCAGCTCCGTGTGACTTCAGTGGTGACAACGCAGCGCAGGTGGCAGGTGACTGAGTGCCCCTCTCGATGGGCCGGTGATGATCTCAGCTCCATAGTGTGGGAGCCGAGATAAAGAAATGGAGTCGGGGTCTCACGGGGGAGCCCCTCCCCGGGCACCCGGGACCCCCAGCTGTGGGGTCACCTGTGCCCTGCAACGCAGGGGCCTGGGACCCCCGCAGTGGTGAGCAGCACAGGAGGGTGGAGGCGGACCCCTCGGCCGAGCCGGGACGCCGCACCCACACCAGGCAGGCGGCGTTTGCTGACTGGCTGAGTGAGCGCGTTGTGGTTCTGCCACGCCGGGGTCCACGCTCCTGGGGGCTGCCACCCACGTGGGGGGGGACCCCAGAGGGACTGAACGCTCACGGCAGGGATGGCCCCAGAGCCGGGAGGGGTGCCCCTCCCAGGTGGCCGCCCCATCCAGGGCTCCTTGTGCAGGGGGTGGGGTGTGGGGTGGGACTTAGAAGGCTTGTCTGAACCCGTCGGACAGCCGGAACCTTCCGGAACCTGGGTCCCAGGCTCAGGCCCCAGATATCCGGCTCTCGGGCCGTCTGTCGTAGCACAAGACCAACTCTCTGAGGCTCGGTCTGGCAGCGGGCAGGAGAGGACCGAGTCGTGCCAAGGACAGGAAGGCCCGCTGCGACCGGTGAGCGGCCGCCGGAACGCAGGCTCGAGTTCTGTCTCCTTCCTCCCTGTCCTGGGTCAGAGCCCCGGCCCCTGCGGCTGTTCCCCCCCAAACCCAGGTTTCAGGACTCGGGGTGCAGCTCAGAGCCGGGGGGAGTGGGTGTGAGGCCACGGGGGCCGAGGACTCGCCCACAGGACGGCGTGTGACCGGCTGGCTGCCAGGGCCGCGTCCCCAACCTGAAGCCATGGCATGGGGGGATGCGGGGGTCCACGGTCCCCACTGGACCCCATGCTGTACGGTGAGGGTCCTCCCAGTTCACTGAAGTCGCCTCTGACCGGTGTCCTATGAGTCTGGGGTCCCGTTGGTGCCGGCCTGCCTGGGTCTCCAGCGCCTCAGTTTCCCTGACCTGCACGGCCGTGCTGGGGAGGGGAGACTTGAAAGTCCCAGGGGACAGGTGGGGACGCTGAGGCCGGGGCAGGTCACTGTCCCAGCAAGCCCAGCGGCTCAGGATGACCTGCCCAACTGCAAGGCAGGTCCAGCCGGCTGCTGACCACGGCCCACGGCGTCAGGCTTGGGGGACGCACGGAGGGGACCCACCAGGGCCCCCCGTGAGTGGCCGGCTGGGGGCCCTGCCACACACACAGCCGGCATGATCGGCCTGTGACCATGAGAGGAGCCCCGCCCATCAATCACCCGACGCCGTCGGGACCTACGAGCGAGCGGGTCCTGACCTGGTTCCGATACAGCATTGACGAGGCCCCTTGTTGCAACTGCACGGTGGCCTTTCTCTAATTGCATCGACCCCGAGAAGTACGTGCGAGGACACAAGGACGCAGGTGACCGTGGACGGGGAGCCCATGCGTGAAGGTGCACCCCAGCCTGGGGAAGCGGGGTGCGGAGAAGCCGTGGTGGGTGGGGGCCCTGGACAGCCTCTCAGGCGGCCCGCCACCACGGCCCGGCCTCACCGGGGTCAGATCCCGGCTCTGCCCCGTGCCAGCTGCCTCAGTTTCCCTACCTGAGCAATGGGTACGAAGTGGCCCCGACGTGGCTGGGCTCTGAGGGCGGCTGACCGAGGCTGTCACTGTCCAGGTGCTCAGCACAGGGCCCCGCCCCCAGCACCTCAGCTGAGGACCCGGAGGGTGGGCCCCGGGGACGGGCCGATGGAGGGGGCCCCCGGAACACAGCCGCACTGGTCACTGCGGAGCCGCACTGGTCACTGCGGGCAGACTGCACTGCAGCTCCACCGGGGGGGCCCCATCCTGGGGGGGTCCCACCTGGGGTGTCCCACCTGGGGTACCCCATCCCGGGGGCCCCATCTGGGGTAAGCCATCTGGGGAGTCCCATCCTGGGGGGTCCCATCTGGGGTATCTGATCCAGGGGGCCCCGCCTGGGGTGTACCATCTGGGGTGTCCCACCTGGGGTGCCCCATCCCGGGGGCCCCGTCTGGGGTAAGCCATCTGGGGAGTCCCATCCTGGGGAGTCCCATCCTGGGGGGTCCCATCTGGGGGGTCCCATCTGGGGTATCTGATCTGGGGGACCCCGCCTGGGGTGTCCCATCTGGGGTATCACACCTGGGGTGCCCCATCCCGGGGGCCCTGTCTGGGGTACCCCATCCTGGGGGGGTCCCATCCTGGGAAGTCACACTTGGGGTGTCCCATCTGAGGAGCCTCATCCTGGGGTATCCCATACCGGGGGGTCCTGTCTGGGGTACCCCATCCCAGGGGGGTCCCGTCTGAGGTATCCCATACCGGGGATCCCATCTGGGGTACCTCATACCGGGGGGTCCCATCTGGGGAGCCCCATCCTGGGGTACCCCATTCTGGTGGGTCCCGTCTGGGGTACCCCATCCCAGGGGGTCCCATCCCGGGAGCCCCATCCTGGGGGGTCCCATCCCGGGAGCCCCATCCTGGGGGGTCCCATCCTGGGAGCCCCATCCCGGGGGGTCCCATCCCGGGAGCCCCATCCTGGGGGGCCCCGTCTGTGTGTCCCATCTTGGGGGGTCCCGTTGGAGGCTGTCATGTGGTCTGCAGAGGCAGCCTGTCCAGTGAAGTCAGGGCCAAGGCTGTGACCAGAAAGGGACGCTCACCCTGGGCCCCGGAGGCTGTGCCTCCCCCACGCGCCCTCACCTGCTTAGAACCAACGTCACCCCCATGACATCCAGGGAGGCGACAGCTGCTCCTATTTTTTAGGTGAAAAGCGCCCCCTGCGGCAGCGCCGCCGCGTGTTCGGATCAGCCGGCTCCGAGGTGCCTCTCGCTCACCCCCTGCCCGAGGCTGCGGCCGGCGGCCGGCGTCCAAGACACGTTGCGGGAGCTTTGGGACGCGCATCCTTAACGCGAACGTTAAGACGACACGGCGGCCGTGCCCGGAATCGAGCTGAGACAGAGCACACTGGGGGAGAATGTGTGGGGGCCCCTGGCGGGTCTGCGGGGTCCCCTGTGAGCCCCGCTGGGCACAGGGCTAATGTCCTCCCCAGGGACCGGCTGTCCCCCCGCTTACGGGGGCCTCCCAGGTTGGGTCTCGGCTCTCCTCTTCCTGCGGTGTGACCTTGTGTGACCTTGGGGACTCGTGTTCTCTGTGCTCTGGGTTCCTCCTGTGATGCCTCAGGGTTGTGACACCCGGTGCCGTGAGGTCGTGGGGACGAGAAACGAGGGACAGTGGGATGGAACCTCAGCGTGGCCCTGGGAAGCTCGGGGCTCCTCCCTCCTTCTCCAGCCACTAAGACGTCCGTGTGAACCGCCACTGGCACGCTCGCTGCCCGTGTGACATGCACACGTACGCTCGTCTAGCACACTCCCTGCAGCACATCCACTGACGCGTGTGCATCGCACGCAGATGAGGAGCTAACGGGGCGGCCCCGCCCCCCGGCCCGCGGCCCCCTACGCGGCTCCACTTGAAACCGAGTTCCCAACGTCCAGGACGCAGTTCACCGGCCCCCACGGGGCGGGCAGACGCCGGACAAACGCCGGCAGCCTCTCCGTTCCCCGGAACTCCAGCGCCCGGCGAACACGTTCAGCGTCTGCTGCCCGACTCCGGCGGACGGAGCATCGCCTGTATGTCGTGCTGCACTAGCCGAAGGGTCACTACTCTGCACACAACCCCGGGGGCGCGGGAGTGTGGAATCGAGAGGCCCCCGTGTGCACACACACGCACACGCACGGCAGCACTGCAGACACACCGTGCCCCCGCCTCCGCCAGGGGAGGGGACCCCCCACACACTGTGCCCTGTGCTCTGGGGGCCGGAGGTGGGCGAGCCCTCAGACAGGCCGACCCCTGGGCGGGGTCCTGGGGCCGTCCCTGTCCCTGCGCGGCCCCACCAGGCCATTCCGGGGGCCGAAGCCCGGCAGCGGGGAGGCCGGCGGGTTCCCGCGATGCCCGCGGGCCGGCAGCCTGGTATTGGCCCCGAGTGCACACGCGTGTGCAGCCCCAACATGGGCCCAGGGGCTCGGGGGGTCCTGCGGGGTCCGGGGGTGTGTGACGCCTGCCGTGCGAGGCTGCCGCGTCACGTCTGAAAGCCACCTCCCCTGCCAGCCCTGGCGTGTCACTTTTGCCTGTCAGACCCTCCGCAGCGAGGCTCCCATTACAGTGGGTGTGGATTTATTTAGATTCTTTGTCACGGAAGAGACGATAGTAAATGATGACAAAGGAGTGGGTTATTTTTACCGCCTTTCCAGCCCCACCCCTCCCCGCAGCTGTTCACACACGCGGCCTTTCGGAGCTGCCGGGGCGGGAATCCGCGGTGGGACCGTGGGAACTCGGGGCTCCTGAAGCCCCTGCCCCCATCACGGGCACCTGGAGGTGCCAGGCACTGACACCGGAGCCGGCATGGCCCCCGGTGCAGCTCTGCCCGCCTCACGCCCGGCGTGGGCACCTGGGTGAAGCCCTGGGGAACCTGAGGGCCCTGCATCCGTCCCCGCGCTCTGTGGGTCTAAGCCAACCGCCCGCGTGCGCAGACCTCCGCCGCTCATGATGGGCACACGGAGCCACGGCGACGACCAGGGGGTGGCAGAGGGTCCCCGCGGGCGCGGCGTGCCCCTGGCCCGTCCCGGCTCCGGAATAACTAGTAGCTAAATGGTGGACCCGGGACCTGGTGACTGACTAACAGAACCACCGGGCGGCTCAGGGGGCAGGTCTGGACGGCGGGCCGGGCCCACGGCAGACGCGCAGGCAGGTCCCTGCGCGCCCTCCCCGGCCACGAGCCCGTCAGGGCGGCTGAGGCTCCAACCCACAGCTCCTGCCCCTCCGTGCCAGCACCCAGGGCCGGCGGGCAGGGCGCCGCGCCCGCCCCTCCCTGCGTCTGCGCAGCGCCATGGTCTCCGGAAGGGCAACGAGGAGCGTGTTTTCATCCTCGCTGCTCCCTGAGCTCTGAGTGCCGCCACCAGACACGGGTAAGGAGACAGTGGCCGCCCCTGCCGCCTCCTCACGGGACCTCTGCTCCCCGCGGACGCTGCGGGACCTCAAAGCCGGTTCCCGGGACACCCCTCGCCCCCTGCCGCTCCGGCGCAAGTGGACAAACTCCCAGCCGGACACCCGAGCCCTGTCTCGCCGGAGGGAGTCGGGGTGTCCGAGGGGCAAGCAAAGCGGGGTGCTGCCCAGGCCCTGCGGGGGCCCCCACGCCCGCCGCGGTCGTGCCCCCGGGCTGCCCGAGCCGGGCCTGACGCACACACTTAGGGACCCGCACTCAGTGCCCTACTCATCTTCGCGAACACTGGAGACAGACCGGCCAGCGGGGGACGGATTAGCCACGGGTGGGGGGACACAAAAGCGACAGCTCCCTGTGCCCCCCGCTCCTCGGCCCCGAAGGGGACGGACCCGGGGAAATGGCGACTTCAGCAGCTCCCGTCACCGCGGACAACAAGCCACCATTGTCCGCCCGCCCGCCGCGCCCCCTCCTCGCGCGGGCCGGCGTCCACGGGAGCCCCAGGCCAGGAGCAGCCCCGCGTCTGCCCCGGGAACCACGGCGGCCCCCCACCCTCTCCCCCAGGCGGGACCCCACGGAGCATGTCAAGGCCGGGGTCACGGAGTCCTGGCTGCCCAGAGCTCCCGGGCAGCAAATGCACCTGTTCTGACGGGCGCACGGGGCTCCCCGGGGGCTGTGGGGAGTTGCTGGGCTTCCCCGGGGACTGGAAGACCCCGTGCCTTCTGAGGACGTCCCTGCTCTGGGCCCCAACGCCCGGCTCCTGCCCCGTCCCCAGAACACGGAGGCGCGGGCGTCCGGCTTCAGGACACCGCGGGGGTTGCTGGGAAGCGCCCCACTGTGCGCACAGGGTCACCCTCTCCCCGCCCGCCGCACCTGCCACCCCCAGACGGACGCGGGCGTCAGAGCCGCACGGTCCTGCCAACCTCAGCTGCACAGTCGGGGACAAACGGCTGACCTGAGAGGGAGGCACTAAACTTTATCTCAAGAGCCATTTTCACAACGAGCCTCCTGGAAAGGAGAGGAACTTGGGGCCCAAACGAGGCCACCACGTGGGTCCCCGCTCCCCCGGCCGACGACGCGGCTGAGAACACGGCCCCCGGGACCCGGACTCCTGCAGCCGCTCCGTGAGCCCGAGGTGGACGGGGGGCTGCAGCCTAACCAAGCCGTCACTGTCCCCCGGGGGACATCACCCACCTGCCGGTCCAGGGCCTGGACCCCAAATCACGGGGGGCGTGCGGACAGCAGGGACACGAAACAGGTGCCCAGGCCTGCGCTGGCCTCCCACACCCGCCTGCTTCCCGTTCATTAGGGGGAAGCGGCTGCGTGTGGCGAACCTCCCTCTGCGGGGACCGGGGGGACCTGCGGGCATTAGGGCCACCAGCTCCGTCCTGTGACGGGGGCCCCGGGGGTGCTGAGCAAGGCACCCCGCCGTGGGCACTGGGTGGGACTGTGGCGCATGCATGCCCGCCTGAGGTTCTGCACATGCCCCGGGCGCCCCACCAGCCGGGGCCCCGAAGTTTCCAGGAGCTGAGCGTCCTGTGTGCCCCCCGACACCCTGGGGTCGAGCCCCCCGTCCCAGAAAACCCTCCGTTAGGAGGATCCGCCTCCACGTGGGGGCCCCACCGAGTCCCAGGACCGGACGCCCCGCCCGGCCGGCTCCTGGAGTCGGGGTGCGGTGGCCCCCAAGTGCCCGCGCCCCGCCGGGCCCCCGGCCGTTACCTTCCTTGGGGAAGCGCGCGTGCAGCACCAGCACCAGGAAGCAGCAGAGCGCGGCGCCCGCCAGCGCCCAGAGCGCCCGCAGCGGCTGCATCGCGGCGCCGCCCCCGGCGCCCAGGTCCCCGCGGCGTCAGCGCCCCGCCGCCCGCCCGCGCGCGCCCCCCATGCGCCGCGGCTGGAGGCGCCGCTCCGGGCGGGGAGGGTGCGGGGCGCGGGGGGCGCGGGGGGTGCGCTCGGGGGGGGGCGCGGGGTGCGCTGGGGGTGCGCGGGGTGCACTCGGGGCGCTCGGGGAGTGCGTGGGGTGCGCTGGGGGGGCGCGGGGTGCGCTCGTGGGGCGCGCGGGGTGCGCTCGGGGGTCGCGGGGTGCGCTCGTGGGGCGCGCGGGGTGCGCTCGGGGGTCGCGGGGTGCGCTCGGGGTGCGCTGGGGGCGCTCGGGGGGGCGCTTGGGGCGCTCGGGGGTGCGCGGGGGGCGCTCGGGGTGCGCTGGGGGGTGCGCTGGG
>PVKE010035084.1:0-17054 GCA_004027555.1 Craseonycteris thonglongyai | reverse complement strand
TTACATACGTATGCATGCAAGCATGTATGTGTACAAGTCTATAGATACTATTCAATATTCAGCATATGTAATATGTATATATTATATAGTTTTATATGCTGAGTATTGGAAAAAATACATACATATACATATACATCAATATTATATTAATACAGAATTTAATGTAATATATGACATATATAAGTATTCAAAATAAACTTCCTAAACCCTATTCTAGTGAAGAAGATTGGGATTGGGGTACTCTTGTTTACTTTGAGAAATTGCTATAGAGTCTAAACAACTCAATACTATGTTTCTTTTAAAAGTAAGAACAAGTGTTTTTTTCCCCTGAACCTCAAACTCATTTTCTCTGACACAGTGTTCTCTTATTAAGCATGGTCTTTTGTGAAAATTATCAATGCAACGTTATTAATCATTTAGCAGCTGATGCAAGAAAGAGTGTTTGGGAAACTTGGGTTGATGTACAATTCAGCAATAATCATTTTCTCACTGTGCTGCATGAGATGTCTGACACTTCATTCAATGAACCAAGACACATTCTCATTTTTTGCCATTGTGATTTATGAAATTGGAATGTGTAGTGTTGGTTCTTTAATAGGCCTTACCGTATTTACAATTTAGTGCTACGAGAAATATGTGGCTTTCTTTCGAAGAAAGAAAAAGGGAAAATAAAGAAAAAAATTATATTTCAATTCTCTTGAGGTGGTTCATTTTTTATCAATTAATAATGCAAACTAGCAGTGACATATGTAACTGAGTTTTACAGAAGAAACTACAGTTTTTATAAATATCACTATAAACCAAAAGTTTTAGAATGTGTTAAGATATTGCCTGTGATTTTATGAATATGGAATTGGCATATTGTGTGGTCAAAGTTTATAAACTAACTGGGACATTTAATATAACAATAAAATTATTTTTCTACCTTGGAAAATGATGGACTTTTTAAGAATTAGTTAAATCATGAGTGTTTATATTTAGAAAAATGAGTTTATATGAGAAAATAACTTGGCAATTTGAGATAGTATTCATTTAAGTAGAGGAGGAGGTAATCTATAATCTCAGCTTCTAGATTTTTCTGAACACGTTAGTTGCGCAAAATAAGTTTGTGTTCTGCTTATCAAAGAAAAATTATTTATTTAATTTTTAAAATGTTGAAATTTAAAATATCAAAAAGTGTTCTAGTCCACATAATGCCACCTAGACGCAGAGATTTTTCTTTTTCCATCTGAGTTCTTTTTTCCACTGAGTTTTCTGACATTTGTAAAGTGCTCTAATAAACAAGACAAGGTTCTGCAATTGCAATAATTCTCTCAGAAAATAACCTAAATCTTGAATGATTGCTTTAGGTGTTCAGAAAACCTAGAAGTTGAATCTGTCAGTGCCAGAAAAAGAGGGCTGAAGTCAGAGAGGTAAGGAATCAGTCAGTCTCAGTGACATCACATTGGTTTATGGTTTGTCACAGCCTAAAGCCACAGGGTTATTTAATAGGAATATAAGTCCTTGTGGAACTAAGAAGTCTAAGTGCAATGATCTGAGCTGAAATTCTGACTCTACCATTCACCACCTGGCTTACTTGGAGCAACCTACTAAATACGTTTGTGTCTTACTTTCTTCATATCTGAGTGGTATCTATTTCATACAGTTGTTACGAGATTTTAGTGACATGGCCCATGTTCAGCATCTAACTGGCATTTGACAAGTACTGTGTAGTAAGAGTAGCCCTATAAATTTTCTATTTATAAGGCATACTCGTACATCTATTCTTTGTTATTTATATGTTTTCCTCATTTACTTTGCTATATTTCTACCTGTTTCAGAAAATGAAAGATGATGGTTTGCCTTGTGTGATATAAATTTGAAAATATGCTATGCCATTTTTCTAAGTAGAAAAATACTTTATAAAATTCCAATTGGCCAATAAAGCTTTATAACCAAATAAAATTTGGATTTTATCTCTCATGTTCCTTAATTATCTTCTAAGCTTGAAAAACATTGAGAAGAGAGCGCTCCTGAGTAATGAAAAAATTGTCACTTCATTACATTTCATTTGAACCATTGAAATAACTTTTAAATCTATATTTAATTGTATTTTATCTTGCTCAACATCAAGTTCCACTGTAAAACAAAAGGAGCTGTAAGAACTCTGTTCTCTGGCCAGCTGCTATAAACCTGTGTATGAGAGAACCTTAGTGAGAGAAGAGGGACCAGCAAAAACCCTGCTGATGATTTACACTTGAAATCTTTGTAATACGTGAAAGGTCAAGGAAGCTCCTTTGAAGATCATCCTCACAATGGATATATGTCTGTTGCAGGGTAGCCAGTGAATGCAACTTCATTTTAATTATTCTTTTTAAAATTTAGCATATAGAGATGGATAGATATTTTTAGGAAAAGAATAAACAACTTGGCATAAGGAACTTGGATTGTTCCTGAGAGGCAAAGGACAGAAATCTCTAACTTTTCTGAGATTCAAAGTTACTAAAACCTGTTGAAAGGGCAGGGCAGCCTTGCCCAAGGCTTTGAAACAGGAAAGAGGAAAGAAGCCCTTGGTATTCCTATTACTGGGCATTAGAAAATGAATGGGTTCTACAGTGGTCCCAAAGTAAGCATGTGCCTGTCAGCAAACAGTCCTTACCTAGACCTCTTACACTGAAGGAAGATAAAAACGAGCAAATCTGGTCATGCAGAAGAGGGAAGCCACAAGAGGAAACATCCTCCCCTGAAACTTGAAGAATGACCATGTCCAAGGCAGGCGGCTGCTGATCTACAGCTTGGGCAGAAGTTTTTGCCTTAGCCACATGCTTTGACCAGGACTGGAGGAGTGTGCCAGCCTTGGTGATGAGCTGAGGGCTGTTTGCAGGTCTTGGATGGTACACAGGTGTGTGCTGTCTACAAAGGCCAGGCTGGAAGCAAACTAAGCTTCTGGGGTTTTGTTGTAGTATTTGTAGTAAAGGGTTAATGCCATCCTACAAGATGGGAACAAGTAGGTCTGATTAATTGGAAATAAAAAGGTACCCTGGGGATCCTGAGGGTTATCATGGAATTGTGGTGACTCTGGAAATCACAGTTAAACATTAAAAAGTGATGGAATAGTAGTTTAATCACACACAAGCAAGAAGGGAGGACACTTATGCATGCAGGAAGGAGGAATTCTTTCAATTTCAACCATGCAGTGTCAACCTGTAAAGGCCTTTATTTGGTATATCATGGTAAAGTAATCAATAGGGAATGCACATGTTTTCTGTTGCTGCTGTAAGCAACTACCATAGAGAATACAAATGTATAATTTTAAAGTTCTGAAGGAAATACTTATAAAATAGATCATCAGGGCTCTAGAGAAGAGTCCATTTTCTTGCATTTTCCAACCTGTAGAGGCCACCCGTATTCCTTGATTCATGCTCTAGCATCACTCTGACCTCTGTTTCTTTCATCACATCTCCTTCTCTGACTCTCCTGTCCTTGTGTCCCTCTTTCACTTATAAACATCCTTGTGATAATGTTGGGCCCACTTGGATAGCGCAGGATACTCTGCATCTCAAGACCCTCAACTTAATTACATCTACAAAATCTCTTTTGCCATATAAAGTAACATTCATAAGTTTCAAGTATTAGGACATCTTTGGGGAACCCACCGTTCTGCCTGCCACAAGAAGCATTGGCAAGAGTGGATGGGCACTGACACCTGCTGCTTCCCTCTCATAATCCTAGTTCCTTTCTGTGAATAACAGCTTTTTTAGAAGTTTGAAGAGGCTACATTCATGACTCAATAATTTTGCATTACATAAGTGACTATTTGCTACAATGACTATATTAGTTATGTAGAGGTCTCCAAAAGTATTACACATGTACCCTTGAAAATTTTTATTTGAAGCCACATCTACTCCAGTAAGAGATTAATCCAAGTTAAAAACACAATTATAAGTAATTAAATTAGAACAAAACCATGTTATAAATATCAAAAACAGAAATTCAGGTAAATTTAAATTATTATTCTAAATACTGTTTTTAAAACAATTAATAAATACCAGTCAATATTTTTGAACAAAGTGATAAAGCTTTGAAAAGGGGCATTTGGATCAGATAGCATGGGCTCCAATCTAAGATACACTATCTAGTAACTGAAAATCATATTTTTACGTGCTTAAATTATTGTTTTGTTCTTGATGATGCAATTACAAAAATGAAATGTAAAACATGTTTTAAAAACCTTACTACAAACATTAAGACAATTGAACTCAAATTGTTAACTTTTAAGAGGTTGTTAAGGATAACAGAAAAAATATGAAGAACTATGAAAACATACAACTCATAGAAACAAAATAAAAACTACTTATATCAAAAAAGAAAACATAAAGAAGTGACAGAAGTAAGGTGAAGTATGCAAATTTTGTTAATAAATATAATTCGATTAAGCATTTTATTGAAGATGAAGACTGTCACTGTGGGTACAATGAACAAAATTATTTAGGAGATTCAACTAAAATTACATTACTGTGAATTATTGAAAAGAAATTGTTAGGCAGCATTTCTCAAATGAAGAAAAAATAAGCTCCAGTTGATATTTTAATTTTAGACAAATTGAGAATTAAAGACATAATTAAATGGGCTAAAACCTATTATTTATATTTATATAAAATATAATATTTACATGTGTATTCTTTTTGGTGATACTTAGTAAACTATCAAAATAAATAATTCAAAGACCAATGCTTGGAAAAAGCAATAGAAACACAAATTAGCTAGGCAGGAAGCCAGGATGGCGCATCAGATTAAGTGGTCACTTTGCAGCCCCAAGGACCAAAGATCGAATTCTGGCCCTGGCCCATGTGGACCCATATGATGAACTGAGGTGTGCTTCCCGTGTGGAAGGCCCCCAGCTCAGTTCTCGCCCTGCACCAACCCTTCCAACCTGTGTGGAATGAAACCACATCAAAAACTGATGACCTACAACTATGGAGACTGCTCTGGCCCCTCCCTCTTCTCTCTGTTTCTGTCTCTCCCTATCTCTGTCAAAAACACTGAAATAAATTTTAAAACAAAAAACAAATGAGCTAGGAAAACTGCCTTTGTCTTTTACAGGTTCAGTAGAAAAATAGAAAATTACAATAACATAATAAAAACGAAGTGTTGATTTATATGTAAAACTTATTAACCCAAAAGAGATAGCAAAACATATTTTCCAATATCCATGACATCTTTAGCACCAAATATTAGGTTATACATATTAGCACATATTCAACTACAAAATAAATAAAGAACATCTCAACTGGTAAAATTTACTAAGTATAAACTTTTTTTTCTGACCAAAATGCTATAAAATTTGAAAGTTAAAAATTAAATTTAAAAGTTAAAAAAAAAAAAAGCCCCAAGCATTTGCTAATTGATATAACAACAAATCTCCTTGCCAACAACAGACTCAAATAAGATCACTATTTAGATAAAGCATTGGGGATGCCTAAATTGGTAAAAGATTCTTATTCATAGTTAAATGTTTCTATGATAAACTCTGACTTGAAATGAAAATTTATTTGCAACCAAGTAAAAAAAAATCATACATTTATAATCATGTTTGCACATAGCTTATTCAAATAGGTTTTTAGACATGGAATTATTGAGTTAAATGGCATGCAGTTTTATATGCATTTAATTTGTATCACAGCCTTATGTTCTAGAAATGTTGAAAAAATAAAAATAAAGATTATTCCTTCTGTTAGAAATTATTCTTTGAGAGAGAACACCAGCAAAAAGTGAAATGAATCTAGGAAAAATTGACACTATATAGTTATAGATCAGCAAGTTATATCATTGCATTAATAATCAATAATAATAAACAGACAAAAACAAATAAATTTAATATCAACCTAGAATTAGAATTTCAGGTATTATAATATAACTTGGGATATAAGAGATGTTGGAGATCAGAGAGGACTAAGAATAGTTTAAAGACAATATATAGATATTATTAAACTTAAGAAATTAATAGTTCAGAATAAATACAAATTTGGGCTTTAATTAGACATAATTGCATAGAAACAAAAATAGTACATGTGTGTTTTAATAGAATTCAAGATGCTTTTGATTGTAAAATGCATGTTATTTCATTATCATTATCAAAGAAAAATGCTGCCAACTATAAAAAAGGGCTGCCAATCAAGACACAATACATTCTCATCAGTTAGATTTTTTATTCATACTAAAAGACATCTTTTAGATCGTACCATTTTAATAAAAATATAAAAGGAAAAACCAAAATAAAACCAATTAATATATTCACAAAACTTCTTTATACTGGGTACAAGTCTTCTAAATGACTTCTTAACTTACTGTCATCGATATTTGTATTTGTCTGCACAAAATAATCCCCTGTGCTCTAAAGAGTGGTAATTAATATTTTTAAAGAATTTATGGAAGTGAAATTACTACGCATTGATTAGACTTCACTGAGAAATGTTGTTTATCTCCAATTTACCAACTTCATCCACCTCTTTTCCCATATCATTTTAATCCTACGGGTCCAAAATATTCTGTTTTTCATTATTTTCTCTAGAATTTTCTTCCCAATGACTGACACTCACTCTGCTAGTTATGATGCTGATACCTTTGATATTCTTGTATCTTCAGGGAATGACAAATTACTACTTGGCCTATAATGAACATAAAGCATTATATAGAGACTACAGACTGAGGGAGACCAAAGCCTTGGAAGACTCAGAAAGAAACCTTTACCTTCCTCCTTCACTGATCTAGCAAAATTCAGGCAGAAAAACCTTGAAGAAAGGGAACATCACCTTAGCATCATAATATAAACTAAATGTGGCAGACAGGAAGAAACCTAGCAAAGCTTGTTTGTTGGATTTTTTCTGTGTCCCACTGTGTCTGGGTGGCTCAGCAAGAATTTTTTTTTTAATTGTTAAATTTATTAGTGTGACATTGGTTAGTAAAAATTATATAAATTCCAGGTGTACAATTCTATAGTACTTTGTCTATGTGTTACAATATGTGCTCAACACCCAGAGTCAGCTTTCTTTCCATCACCATATATTTAGCTTCCCCTTCCTTCTCTCCCACATTCACACCCCCGCCCCCCACCACCACACTTACCCTCATGTAACCACTAAAATATTGACTATGTCCAGGAGGTTTTTTCCTTTGTTGCTTTCAGCTTCGTATTTCACATATGAATGAAGTCATATGGTTCTTAGCTTTTTCTGTCTGGCTTATTTCACTTAGCATGATGATCTCAAGTTTCATCCATGTCGTTGCAAATGGCAGCATTTCGTCTTTTCTTATAGCTGAGTAATATTCCATTGTGTAAATATACCACAACTTCTTTATTCAGTTGGTCATCTATCAAAGGGCACTTTGGTTGTTCCCATGACTTGTCCACCATGAATAGTGCTGCAATGAACATTGGGGTACATGTTTTTATGGACTAAGAGTTTCAAATTTTTTGTGTAGATACCCAGAAAAGGGATTGCTGGGTCATATGGTAGCTCCATTCCCAATTTTTAAAAAAAATTACTTATTTTTATTTTTTGAGAGAAGGTATATATGTGTAGTGGGAGAGGGCCCAGAGCAGTCTCCAAAGTTATACATCATTAGTTATGACATAGTTTTACTCCATACAGGTGGATGTGGGGCCATACAGGACAAGAACCAAACTGGGGGCCTCCTGCATGGGAGGTGAGAAACTTCACCGCCATTCTAGCGGTTACCAGTTTCATACCATAGTTTAGCACATGGGTTTGCAGTTCAGCATATGGGGTTGCATGACCCAGAGCTGGAATCAATCTCCAGACCTTGTGGTTGCAAGGCAAGTGCTCAACCTGCTAAGCTATGTCAGCATCCCCAATTTTCTGAGGAATCTTTGTACTGTCCTCCATAGTGGTTGTACTGATTTGCATTCTCACCAGCAGTGTACAAGGGGTTTTTTTTTTCCTTCACAGCCTGTCCAGCACTTTTTATTGTTTGTGTTGTTGATTATAGCCATTCTAACAGGTGTGAGGTGATATTTCATTGTGGTTTTTATTTGCATATCCCTAATTGCTAGTGATGCTGAACATTTTTTCATATATCTGTTGGCCATTTGTATGTTTTTATGAGAGAAGTGTCTGTTTAGGTCTTCTGCCCATTGTTCAATTGGATTTTGTTGTTGTTGTTGTTGAGTTGTACAAGTTCTTCATATATTTTAGATATTAGCTCCTTACTAGAGGCATCATTTGAAATTTTTTTCTCTCAATTGGTTGGTTGCCTCTTTGCTTTGTTGATGGGTTTTTTGTTTGTTTTTGTTTTTGTTTTGTTTTGTTTTGTTTTGCTGTGCAGAACCTTTTTAGTTTGATAAAGTCCCATTCATTTATTTTTGCTTTTATTTCCCTTGCCTCTGAGGTCAGGTTCACAAAGTCCTCTTGAACCCCCAAGGTCTATAAGTCTAGTACCGATGTTTTCTTCTATACAGTTTATTGTTTCAGGTCTTATTTGGAGGTCTTAAACCCATTTTGGGTTAATTTTGATATACGGTGACAGATCACAGTTCAGATTAATTCTTTTGCATATGGTTTTCCAATTTCCTAACACCATTTACTGACGAGATTATCTTTTCCACATTGTATATTTTTTCTATGTCAAAAATTATCTGTTCACATATTTGTGGGTTAATTTCTGGGTTTTTAATTTTGTTCCATTGGTCTGTGTATCTTTTTCTGCCACTGTCCAACTGTTTTGATTATTGAGGCTTTGTAGTATAGATTGAAATTGGGGAGTGTGATGCCTCCAGCTTTCTTCTTTTTTTTGTAGGATTACTTTGGCAAGTTAGGGTTTTTTTTGTGGTTCTAAAAGAATTTGATGATTTTTAAAAATCTATTTCTTGAAAGAATGTCTGTAGTATTTTGATTGGAATTGTATTAAATCTGTATATTGCTTTGGGTAATCTGGCCATTTTAACTAAGTTAATTCTTTTACTCCATGAACACAAAATATCTTTCTATTTATTTGTGGCTTCTTCAATTTCTTTTAATAATGTCTTATAGTTTTTAGTGCATGAGTCCTTCATGTTCTTTGATAAATTTTTTCTTAGGTATTTTATTCATCGTGTTGCAATTGCAAGAGGTATTGATTTTCTCATTTCCTTTCCTGATGTTTTGTTGTTGGCATATAAAAATGCAATTGATTTTTGTACATTGATTTTGTATCCGGCAACATTACTGTATTCGTATATTGTTTCTAAAGGTTTTCTGATCGAGTCTTTAGAATTTTCTATCTAAAGAATTATGTCATCTGTAAAGAGTGACAGTTTGACCTCTTCTCTCCCAATTCAGATACCTTTTATTCCTTTCTCTTACTGATCACTCTGGCTAGAACTTCCAGTGGTAACAAAGGGTATCCCTGTCTTGTTCCTAATTTTAGGAAAATAGGTTTCAGCTTTTCCCCATTCAGTATAATATTAGCTGAGGCTTACATTGAGGTACTTTCCTTCAGTTCCCATTTTATTCAGTGTTTTGATCATAAATAGATGTTGTATCTTGTCAAATACTTTTTCTGCATCAATTGATATAATCATATGGTAATTTTTTATTTTGCTTGTGTGATATATTATATTGATTGATTTGTGTATGTTGAGTCATCCTTGTGCCCCTGAGATAAAATCTCACTTGATCATGGTGCACAATTGTATTAGTGCATTGTTCTTTTCTATTTGCTAATATTTTGTTTAAGATTTGTATATCACTGTTTATCAGAGATATTGGTCTGGCCTGCAGTTTTATTTTTTGTGTGTTATCCTGATCATGCTTTGGTATTAGGGTCATGCTGGCCTTGTAGAATGAGTGGGGAAGTATTCCAGCAAGAATTTTATTTACAGCATGTTTGCTTTTTCTCAACTACCTGTGAATTGGCAACTTTCCCTGTGAAATTCCAACCTGTTTTCTTTCTTCTCCTTAGCTCCAAAATGACATATAAGCCTCAAAGGCCCAATGTGTCCTTAGGTCTCATATTTCTATGGCAACCCTGCATGTAATAAATTTTGAACATTTTCTTTTATTGATCTGTCTCATATTAATTTGATTATTATCTCAGCCAGAAGAACTTGTAAAGCTGTGAGGAGTAAAGTTATTATTTTTTTTTACCTACACTGATTTTCAAGATATTATATTATAAAATATATGCATTTTTTAAACCATGAAATGGGATTTTTAAGGGACTAAAAAAAATCAATATTTTATATAACGTAGGGAAGGAGAAATAAAAAAATAAAGATTATACAGTAATATAGAGCACTAAGCTTTACACAGAAGAAAATCTCATTATAAACGTAATTTCAATAAATGTAAGTTCAACTAAAAAAATCTAAAGTTAGAAACACAGAGATTGGATTTAAAGTATGATTTAGCAGTATGATGTTGTATTAGTCAAGATCCCCTCAAGAAAGAAAATCTAAGTATTTAGAGGGAATTTAATACACAGAATTGGTTATATACATGTTGGATTAGCAAAATGCAGAAGATAATCTGCAGGAAAAAAAAAAAAGGGTGATACCCCCAAATCAGAAATTTGCTGACAATTCTACACCAGAGCCCAAGAATTCACACTTGGTGCTGCTGAATTGCCGATGTTGTCACATCCTGTTCAGGATTCAAAAAGATGCCTCTTTGGGCAGGGCTGAACCATGGCCTACACTGTGGTTACTACCAGTGCTGTTATGTGTGCCTGTGCTGTAGTCACTGTTTTCCTATTACTGCCAGTGCTATTGCTGCCTCTGAAGACTACCAGAAACGGGAAGCAGGATGAAATGTATCCCCTTCTCCACTTACAAATCACTCTCAGGACTCCCATTAGTAGAACTTGACAGGAAGCCAGTATTCAGGAGATCCTGGGAAATGTCATTTGTAGACGTTTGGTCCTCTCCAACACATAGCAGAATACAGAGAGAGCTTCAATCAAACATACAAATAATTGACATGTTATCTATAACACCTGTATCTAAAACAAAATGATATGACACTATTTATTCATTCATTCAACAAATATTTATGGGATACCTTCTGGGTGTCAGCTTCTCTTCCAGGTGAGGTGATATAACAGAGCACAAACAGACAAAATACATGCTCAGCATGTTTTTGACCTTTTAACTCAGGAAAGGCAGACAACAAACAAAATGTATAGCTAAATCTGGTAGTATAGTGGAATGTGCAAATGCTATGTGAAATGTAAAGCAGGGAGGAGGCCAAGGGGATTGCAATTTGTTCAAACAGAGCTTGAGAAGACCTTGTTGAAAAGGTGACATGTGAACAAAGATAGGAAGGAGGAAAAGAAAAAAGTCTAATAAAATATAAAATATTTATTTTAATAATATTTCAAGTAAGGCTTGAAGTGAAAATATAATAGGGATAAGAAAGGGTGTTATTTATTGGTAAAAAGGACTCTTAGATCAAGAAGATATGCTCATTGTGTACATAATTTTCAGGATATCAGTGCCACTTAAATATATATTGCAACAATGGTTAGAACAAAGAGAAATAGGTATTAAAATTAAAGTGTAAATTGGGATGCTGGGATTGCATCAACAGGTTGAGCACTTGCCTTGCAACCATGAGGTCCAGGAATTGAATCCTGGCCCCGGCCCATGCAAACTCCTATGTGGGAAGCCCCCAGTTCAGTTCTCACCCCATGCAGCCTCACGTCCACCTGTGTGGAATGAAACTATGTTGAAACTAATCATGTATAATTATGGAGACTGCTTTGGGCCCTTTTCCCTTCTCTCTGTCTCTCTCGAACAATAAAATAAACTTAAAAAAAAAAAAGGTTTAAATTGAGAAACCTAGTAGACAACACCTCCTTAATATAGTTTTGGGCAACAAAATAAGAAAATATTAGCTCTATGTAAAACATATAGCTAACAGAAAACATAGATTCTTTAAACGCATTTATGAGAGACTCCATGTATAAGGCTATAACAAATGATAGATCCTTTAATATCACTTGAAGAATTTGATATGTTGTCTCTTGGAATTTGGTATAGGCTGACCTGATGTACCATTTTAAATGGGACAGAAAACAAAGGCATTATCCTATTTAAAATAGTATGTATGGTCAGCCTCCTCAGTATTGATAAGAAGAAAGAAAAATGCAAACTCTCAAATTCACTTGATGTTCAGGTTATAAATGAGGCCAAAAATTAAGACTATTTTGGTAGTATCTACCAAATTTGAATATGTCTATAAGCTAGTATAATATCAACAGTTCCATATTAAGGTATATTTTATCATGAAAAAGGCCAATTATTTAGAATGGTACTTAAAAAGATAACTGCAATTTTAAAGAACTTCAATGCAGAAAGAAAGCTTAGTAGCTTGGGCTAGGGAAGACATGTCTAATTTCCTTAAACATGAAATTATAGACTTTTAAAAAGATGTCAGAATAAATTAAAGATCTGTACTTCCTGATCTCCTACATATACAAACACAAATTCAGGAATTTTTTAGTGATACACAGAGTTAAGAATGTATATAATCACAAGAAACAAACGTTCAAGGAGAAAACCGATTACATATTTGAAAAGAGGTCAACCATATATACTTGTAAACAAGGCAACTCAATATTTATTCAGGGCAAATATTGTGGGAGTGTAATACTGGAGATGTGTAAAGGGGTTAGTGGTACTTGTTTGAGAAAGTAAAACAATGTTAACTGAATATTTAATTGAATAACTGATATAAACTTTTGATTGTTGGAACTGATTTTGTTATCATATAATTATGTTATTATGTAGAGGAAGACATGAGCAAATAGTTTTCAGTACAGCCTTTTTTTGTAATAGTATTAAGAAAAAAAATGTAAGCATCCCCAAATATCTATCAGTAGGTAAATAGAGACACAGATTTTGGAAGACTTATATGAAGGAATTGTGTAGCATGTAGAGTAAACTGGAGCTAGAAAATAAAAACTAAAAGGCCAAAGCTTGAGTGTTGAGTAGCAATTGTTTTTATTTCAAGGAAGGGCACTAACAGCGTTTAACTCTGATAGATGAATTCACAGGAGGAAGAAAGTGGTATGTCTGTTAAAGCTGAAAAATCTCAAATATTAGGAAAGTGAAGTCTCAGAGGGCAGCTAATCAGTGGTGTGATCTGCAATGGCTAGAGAAGGCAAAGATTTATTTATTTGTTTGTTTGTTTGTTTATTTATTTATTTAATTTGATTTTTTTTTTTGACAGACAGAGACAGAGACAGAGAAGGGGGAAAACCCAGAACAGTCTTCGTAGTTGTATGTCATCAGTTTTTGACATGGTTTTATTTCACACAGGTGGGTGGGGCTGCACAGGACAGGAACTGGGCTGGGCTGGGGGCCTCCCACATGGGAAGCTTGACCTGGCAGGAACTGAAATGAGGACCTTTGACGTGGGAAGCACACCCCAGTTCATCATATGGGTCCACACAAGCTGGGGTCAGAACTGGAACCGGGATTTGTCCTTGGACCCCAGGGCTGCAAGATGAGTGCTTAACTTGCTGAGCCATCCGGCATTTCCTAGAAAAGGCTTAAATGGCACATGTCACTTGTCCTTTGCCTTGATATTTGGCTATCTGGCTACCTTTGTTGTGTAGGTGAGTTTATTGCTTTGGAGTTATGATACCCAATTATCTTTTTGTAAACTCAGGTCTGTTCCAGTTTCAGGAAGCTAGACAGCCAGATCAGGCTGAGTATCAATATGAGCGGATCTGAAAACCACAGAAATGAAGGCAATAAGCATACTGTAGAATCATTAAGCTGTGGGAGTCATTTATGTAAATTAAACAACTCAAGTAAAAACTATAGCATATTGTGTTATTTTGAGCATTATTAAGGAGCATATTCTTGGGATTATTATTTACTTGTACATTGCGTTTGCTTAATCCTCCTAGACATTAAAATCAGAAACAAATATTCTAAGCATGTTTAGCTAACTAGATTTACTTACCATTCCATCAAAAATAAATAAATAAATAAATAAGTGAGTAGGTTCTTCTCTGTTAGAGCAGTTAAGAGTTAAAACCACCAAGGACAAACTCATTGGGTGATTTGTGGAGTCAGGGTTTAGAATTTCAGTCTAGTACAATGTTGTGCTTACATGCCCTACTCATAACTTATGAACTGACAATGTAGGAATGATGGCCCCTGTCCTACTTTCAGCATTTCCACATTCTGCTTTCACTGCTGAAAAAAAGAGACAGGAAACTCTATGTTAGAGCCAGACAGACTTCTCTGGAACAGCCATTGCCCTTCAGGGATTTCTGGGGAAATCTCTAGGCATCAATATTTCCTTTTCATCGGGTGGCAATAATTCATGGGCCAGGGGAATCACTCAAATATTTATAGGAGTTACCTGCCCTGCCAATGCCTAGACTCTCATCAGACTTAAAGGCCAGACGTTGTCATTAAAAGCAGGCATTTTCAAAGGAAAAACAACGCACATTTTCATACATCTTTAATGGAAAACAAATCTTATTTCTACGGAAGGTGTGGGTGTCGATGGGATAATGATCAATGATCTCTTTCTATTCTAAGAAACAAAGAATGTTGAAATTTATTCTTTGATGTAAAAAAAATTTTTTTTCTACTTCAGGAAAAATGACCCTGGGGTGACCAAGTTTCACATTAAATCCCTGTCTCTGACTATCCTCCCTAATTAGTCTTTTCCAACTAGCAAGCCCCTGGAACAAGGCCCTCAGATTGGCTGCTGCAGCTGCTGGATCCTCAGTGGTGCTCACAACCTATGGCAGTTATTTTCCATGCCCTAACCCCGAGGCTACAAACCACTGGTGCAGCAATTCAGCCACAGAAAAGGTGCCCCCTCTGCCCCTTTGCTCTTTTGAATAAATTTTCTCTTTGCCATCTAATGTATGCTGTGTTTTTCTATGTTATTTAGTTTTTAGATTTAATCAGGATTGCCAATGTTTGTGTTCACAGCCAGACCTCATGTGTTCTGCGACAAGTTCCTGAATGAATCAGTTCAGCCTGTGACCTGCTTTCTTTTTGATTTTTATCTTTCTAACTTTAACAAATCAACCCATTTCCTCCATTCAACTGCAGTAACAGTGCTATGTAGAATAGGATCCAACACACTTTGAAAGTGTTTGTCAGTAGGCTGTTAAGATGGGTATTTTAAAATGTGCTTTTTAGCAGTTTTGCTAGAATGCGATAATTATTCTTTCATCCTTGCTGCATTGTGGATCAGTTAAGTAAAGCAGGAACTGTACAGAATGTTTAGCAGTGATATAATTATTTGTTGCCAGTAGCAAAACACCCGTCGAAAGCTAAAAATTTCCTAAAATGTACCGTATATTAATTTACTTAATAGATGAGCTAATCCATACATATATTCAATAAACATCAGCTCTTTGATTGATTAATTCTGACTATATTTGTGTGCACCCAAACTTGTTCAGGTTCTCAAGTCAACTTAGCTAACCAATTAGGTCAATTTAAGTAAAATGACCAAAATGATTATGATTGAATATTTTGACTGAACTTATTCTCAAAACCATGCTACTAAAAAAATAGGGGCGGGGGGGCTAGGATGGCTCAGTGGGTAGAGCACTCACTTTGTAGCCCTGGGTCCGAGGATTGAGTCCCTGTCCCGGCCCAGCCTGTGTGGACCCATATGCTGAACTGGGGTGTGGACCCAATTCGGTTCTCCCTGGGGCGAGCCTCCCATACAGGAGGGCCCCAGCCTGGTTCCTGCCCTGAGCGGCCCCACCCACCTGTGTGGACAGAAACTGGGTTGAGAGCTGATGATGTACAAGTATGGAGACTGCTCTGGGCCCTTCTCCCTTCTCTCTGTCTCTCTCTTTTTCTCTCTGTCCCTGTCAAAAACAACGAAAAATTAATCTTAAAAAAAGCACACACAATAGGCTTTTTTATCTTGTAGTTGTGATCCCCACCATTCTAATAGCTCACACTTAATCTGAAATACATCCACAAATCATTTCGGCTATTCAGCCTTCCTCCAAGTTGGCTTTGAGCTATGGAAAACCAATCATTACACTTAATACTAAATCCTGTTGTCACTTCACTATCTCCTACTTCATCTATATTGTTTCTTTCTTGGTGCTATTATGTTGGTATCTGTGTTATGGAATTTAACATTTTAGTCCTCTAATTCAGGCCTTCACAGTTCTTCTGCAGAGGATTTGGGAAATTTAATCTTAATTTGGTCCTTGAGATTTTTTCAAAAACTAAAGCCTTTTGTTACTGTGGTCAGATTTCCATCCTTCCAACCTACAGCTTCATCTTGATTTTTGCATTTAGCATTCTTTTCTCCTTCCTTCCATTAATTAATTAATTCAGGTGCAATATTTACTGATTCCTTCCTTTTGTCCAACATCATGTTAGACATGTGATAAAAATAAAAAATACAGATTTTATTCTTCGAGAGTTTATAGTCACGTGAGGGAGAGAGAAATGAAAACACACACACACACACAGGTAATTTCAACACAGAGTACTAAGAGCCATCTAAGCAAAACACAAGAGGGCAGGCAGAGACAGTGTGGTGTGGTCTTTAAGAAGACCGATTAGAGCCTCATTTCTACACTGACTTCACCAGTTAGAAATCATGTAACCTTGGGAAAATGCCTTCTATTTTTTTCATGTCTCAGTTTTCTTATACTTCTGAGATACTGTTCACTGTCATATCATTCTGGATACACCGAATTTCATCTGAATTGAGATACCTATAAGACTTCTTTTCTTTTTTTTTATTGTTAATATTATTATATTTTATTGTTAAATTTAATGGGGTGACATTGGTTGGTAACAATTAGTTTCCCGATGTACAACTCCACATCACATCACCCATGCATCGCATTATGTGTCCAGCTCCCAGAATCAGGTCCCCCTCCAACCCCATATATCTTGTGCCCCCTCCTCCCTCCCCCCACAAATCCCCCTCCCCCCTCCTCCCTCCGCTCCAGGTAAACATCAAACCATTGAGTGTGTCCATAATGCTGGTGCCCTGTCCCACCACCCCTCCCTCTCTCCCTCCCCCCTCCACCCCTTCCCTCAGGCAATCACCAAGTTATTG
>PVKE010035083.1:0-17055 GCA_004027555.1 Craseonycteris thonglongyai | reverse complement strand
GGAGCTCCCCCAGTTCAGTTCTCTCTCTGTCTCTGTCTCTGTATCTTTCTCTCTGTCAAAATAAATAAATAAATATTAAAGAAAAAAGAAAATCAGAAAACATCTTTATGTTTCGTGTACATTTAATCGATAGTTTGGCTAGAGAGAGTTATTGGGTTAAAAGCATTGCCACTCAGAATTTTGTAAGCGTATCTCCATTGCCTTTTATTTTTGAACATTGTCATTTAAAAAAAAATTAAATGCCATTCTCTTCTAGCTTAATATATGTAGTATCTTCTCTCTCTGAGAATACAAATTACAATTTCTTTGAGATTTACTTCTGCTCAGCCACCTGGATTTAGAAGTCCCCCCTTACAGAATTAAAATGAAATTTAAAATAGACTTATAACTGCTGCTACTGTATTTTCTGGCGTATAAGACGACTGGGCGTATAAGACGACCCCCTAATTTTACAGTTAAAACATAGGTTTAGGCCTATATTTGCTGTATAAGACTACCCCGCACTTCCGAGGCTGTAGTCTTGAAATGATTCTCAAACTTCAGTATCCATTACAATCCCCCAAACTGCTCACACTGTCTCCCACACCCAGATGTGCTTGCAGAGTTGGGCTGGGCGGGGCTCAGAAATGCAAGCCCTCCAAGGCGTTCACAGCTGAGTGGCTCTCCTTGGAAGGAGTGCAGCCTCTGGGTGTCTTGGAAATTAAGTCAGGTTATACTTTGTCTCCACCTCAGTCTTGCAATTAACTTCACTCTTCTGGGTCTTAGTTTCCTGGTTGTTAAAGCAGAATTACTATCTACCTGCCTTCCTTACCCCATATATGTGGACTAACTGAGATGATTGATGTCTAAGGAAACATTTGCAAACCACTTGGCCCTCTCCATGTATTAGAGAGGACAATGATGATTCACTTTGCATGCCCAACTGAGGTCTGTGTTCAAGACCTACAATGTGCCCTGTGACAGTGCTTGACCTGTAGGCCTCCACCCGACAGAATCACCTGCTGATGACTGGGTCCACATCTGGAGATCCTGATCTAATAAGTCTGGAGTGGGACCCGAGCATCTGTTTTAAGACGCTTTCTGAATGATTCTCAGATGCAGCCTAGGCTGAACCACACTAGGTGATCTGGAAGGCCTCTATCAATTCTAAAAATAACCCGAGGCCTGCTGGGGATTGCCAGGCCAGAGGCACAGATGGTGGAACCGGATGGGCTGGGGCTACCACAGCAGTTCTTGGCTCCCTCATCTCTGCTCAGCTCCAGCAGGACCCTCTGGCCAGCCAGGCCCTCGATTCTCTATAGTGAGAACTCAAGCTGTAAGGGGTCACAGCTGTGCACCTGGCAGGCGCCCCGAGACACTGATCCACGCAGCCTACTGCGCCTTCAAGCGGGCAGCTGCGGGTGGGGGAGGGGGTCAGCTGTCTGGGGTGGGGGGAAGCTTAGTGCAGAGGAGTTTACAAACCTCAGGGAGTGAGGGCTTCCAGCGAGGAGGTACTGCATTTTACAAAGTCTTTTCATTTCTTTAAAGTAACATGATCAATACAAAAACTTCAAAAATACAGAGCAAAGTAAGAAAAAAAGAAAGCGCCACAAATCACACAAAATACTACCATCCAGGGAAAAAAGTCTCTGTTAACCTTTTAGAATATTTCTAATGTCATGCATGACCTTGACAATGACATTGTTGAGTGTTTGCTCCAGGGAAGGCTAAAGCTGAGCCTTGCATGGATTACTTTGTAAGATCGCCGCAGGACACAAGGAGTAAGTATTCTTATGACTCCATTCTTTTTTTTTTCCAAAATGTACCTGGTCCCCTGCCTTAGTGAATTGCCCTGGAATTTTCATCTGCCAGACTTCAATTACCGTATCCTTGAACATGTAATCAGTGTTGTCGATTGTGGCCAAGTATTCTTTATTCTTTTTATTTATTTATTTATTTTTTTTTTGACAGAGACAGAGAGAGATAGAGAGAAGGGGGAGGGCCCAGAGCAGTCTCCATAGCTATACATCGTCAGTTTTCGACATGGTTTCATTCTACACAGGTAGGTGGAAGCTGCACAGAGCGGGAACTGGGCTGGGGGCCTCCCACATGGGAAGCACACCTCAGTACAGCATATGGGTCCGCACAGGCCACCGTCAGGATTTGATCCTGGGTCCGCAGGGCTGCAAAGTGAGCGCTTAACCCTCTAAGCCAGCCCGGCTTCCCCTACAACTGCATTCTTACAGGTAAAGAAATGGGCAAGAAATCACCAAAAATGTACTGGTGGACCCATCAATATTTAAAACAAAAGCAGGGGAGAAAAAGAAAAGAAATGGGCAAGAAAGATACCCAACGTGGTTCTGGCTCAGGGTCTCTCATGAGGTTGCAGTCAAGATGTCAGCTAGGGATTCAGCGTGCTAAAGCCTTGACAGGAAGGGGCTGGAGCAGCCGTGTCCAGGATGGCCTCCTTGCTTGGCTATTGGAAGAAGGCTCCCTGTCACATGGACTCTTCATGGGGCTGTTCTAGTATTCTGACAACATGGCTATCAGTTCCCCCCAGAGCGTGTGATCCAAGAGAGAGAGCGCAAGGAGGATGCCACAGGCCTTGCATGTCCTCATCTTGAATATCACACATTGTCACTTTTGCCCCATACTATTTGTTAAGTGAAGCACTAAGAATATCTCACACTTGAGGGGAGGGGAATTAGGCTTCACGGTTTTTTGTTTTGTTTTTTGAAAGATTTGTTTTATTGTTTGAGAGGTGAAAGAGAAGAAGAGAGAGAATGGGGGAGGGCCCAGAGCAGTCTCCATAGTTGTACATCATTATTGTGACATGGTTTCATTCCACTCAGGTAAATTTTTTTTTTTTTTTTTTTTTTTTATCTTTTCACATTTATAGAGAGAAATTATCTTTTTGTCTTCAGTGCATAGCCATTTCTATTTCACTTTTTGACAGATAGAGAGAGAGACAGAGACAGAGACAGTCAGAGAACCAAACCGTGGGAACTCCCCAGTTCAGCATGTGGGTCCTGCCTGGGCCGGAGCCGGGATTCGATCCTCGGTCCTCGTGGCCTCAAAGCGAGCGCTCAACCCGCTGAGCCGTCCCGGCCTTCCCCCACTCAGGTAAATTTGGGGCCGTGCAGGGTGGGAACCAAACCCAGGGCCGCCTGCGTGGGAGGTGAGAACGTTTGTCACTGAGCTAACTCCGTGGTTACCAGTTGTACTGCAGTTCAGCATATAGGGTTTGCACAGGTCGAGACCAGGAATTGAGCCCTGGACCTCGCTATTGTGAGACAGGAGCTCAACCCCTGAGCTGTCCCGGCATACTCCGAGGCTCCACGTTTTGAAGGGGAAAATATCAAAAAAATTTTGGACATGTTGTAAAATACCATACTCTCTCACTAGAATTTCCCTCCCCAACTTCTTCTTACACTCTGCTAAAATAACATAACAGCAAAAAATTTATTCTGAAGAAGGAATTTTTAGTGCTGCAACTGAGCTTTCTGTCTCTCTCATTTTGCAATCGTTTTAAATATTTCAGAATGTGTACTGCATGTTAGAAGTGACATGTATTATGATGCATTTATTATTTTTTCAATTTTCTCATGTAGGTATTTAATATATTCTGCTGATTTACATTGTATTAGCACTTCCATTTGTGTTTCACAAACATGTTTGGGAGTCCAATATGGTGATTGTTCAAGATGGTGTGAAAAAGAAAAGGAGGATTGTAGGCCTAGTTTTTATAGACTTTTCCAATCAAGTTAATGGCGAAGATTTTCAATGCACTAAGGGAGAATGGACACAAAACAATTCTTTAGGATGAAGCATGTTTGTGAATGGGTTTTACGTAAACTGGTAATTTGAAGTGTTTTGTTCCTTTGTACATTGTCTGCAGTGAGCAGCGTACAAATTCAGCAGTGGCTGTTAGTCCTTTTGGATGGCTATAACAGAATATCATAGGCTAAGCAGCTTATAAACATTAGAAACTAGTTTCTTACGGTTCTAAAGGCTGGTAAGTCCAAGATCAAGGAACCAGCAGATTCCGTATCAGGCAAGGACCCGCTTCCTTGTTCCTAGGCAGCTTTCTTTACATAGTGGAAGGCTCAGGGGAAGGGTCTCTTTTATAGAGGCACTAATCACATTCCTAAGGGTTCCTCTCATGATTTAATCTCTCCCAAAGGCTTCACCTCCAAACACCGTTACACTGGGCATTAGAATTTAGCATATGATTTTTGAGGGGACACAAACATTTAGTCTATAGCAGGATTTCAAAGTGAAAGATGCTTAACTGCAAATAACAGCCATTTGATAAGTAGAGGAGCTAATTATTGTAAATGGCTGCTGGAATCTCCAGAGTAAAGTTTTTATTTTAAAAAGTCACAAACAGTGGAAAGACTCATGACACAAGTAATTTAGTAGTTGGACTTACGACCTCTGAAAGAAGTTATATAGTTGGTGAGAATCTAATAATGTCAGGTGTAAAATTAGAGTTGACTGAACTCAAACAGGATACAGTATGAGAAAATGGAAAGATTCTTTTCCTCAAAAATACAGTAAGGCACTGTGTTGATGACACATCACATGACGCCAAGAGATTTTGTATAATATGCTGAAATCAACAACATCCCACCAAGCTGATGAGTCAACAGATTTCACCAAGAAATATCACACCTTAGTATTTATGATATTTGTAAATTCACGTCCACCATTTCTGCTGTAAAGAGCTGCTGCATCAAGACAATATAGCAATTGGGAGGCCGAGATGGCTCAGCAGGTTAAGCTCTCGCTTTGCTTTATAGCCCCAGGGTCCAAGGATCAAATCCCGGCCCCGGCCCATGTGGACCTAAATGCTGAACTGAGGTGTTCCCCTATTCGGTTCTCACCGGGCAAGCTTCCCATGGAGGAGGCCCTCAGCCTGGTTCCCGCCCTGCGTGGCCCCTGCGCACGTGTGTGGAATGAGAACTGATGACGTACAACTATGGAGACTACTCTGGGTCCTCCCCCTTGTCTCTGTCTCTCTTTCTCTCTCTGTCTCTCTGCCTCTGTCTCTGTTTCTCTCGCTGTCAAAACAATAAAATAAATCTTAAAAAAAGAAGGTATAGCAATTATAAATACATATGCACTGGAAACAAAGCTCCAAAATTCATGAAGCAAAAAGAAAAAAATGACAGAGCTGAAGAGAGATGAGATTAGTCAATTCAACAATAATAGTTGGAGACTTCAATACTTTATTTTCAATAATGAACAAAACAATTTGATAGAAGATCAACAAAGAAGAGATTTTTAACAGCACTATAAATCAACTGGACCTAACAGTCATCTACAGAACACTAAGTAGACCTAACAGCAACAAAATAAAACTTCTTCATTGCATATGGAACATTCTCAAGATACACTATGTGCTAGACCATAAAACAAACTTTAATGTATTTAAAAGGATAGAAATAAGACAACATATGTTCTCCAACCACAATGAAATGGAATTAGAAATAAAAAAAATAAAAAAAATTGGGACACTTACAGATATGTGGAAATTAAACAACATGGTTTTAAATAAATGAAAAACAAATCAGAAAGTACTTTGATGTAAATAAAAATAAACACAAAATACCAAGACTTATGAGCTGCAGAGAAAGCAGTTTTTAGAGTAGTGCCTACATTAAAAAGAAGGATCTCAAATGAATAACTCAAACTTTCACTTTGGAAACTAGAAAGAGAAGTGCAGAGGTGCTGGGGTAGCTCAACAGGTTGAGCGCTTGCCTTGCAACTGTGAGGTCTGGAGATTGAGTCCTGGCCCCGGTCCATACAAATTCATATGCTGAGTTGTGCTGCACTGCAATCACCTAGACAGTGAAGATTCTTGCCTCTCATGTGGGAGGCCCCCAGTTCAGCTCCTGTGTGGAATGAAACTATGTCACTACTAATGAGGTACAACTATGGAGACTGCTCTGGGCCCTCCCTCCCTTCTCTCTCTCTCTCTCCTCTTTCTTTCTGTCTCTCTCACCTTCTCTCAAACAATAAAATTAATCTTTTTTTAAAAAAGAATGGAGATAAATACAATAATATTTTTTAAAACAGAAAGAAAAAGAGAAGATTCAAATGACCAAAATTAGGAATAAAAAAGGGGCCACTACTAACAACTTTACAAAAATAAAAAGAATTATCAGAGAATACTATAAGTGATTGCATGCCAAAAAACTGGATAATGGACAAATTCCTAGATAGACAAACTGCCAAAATGAACTAAAAAATAAGTACAAAATCTTAATAAATTTATAACAGGAGATTGAGTCAGTAATTTTAAAGCTCCAAACAGAAAAACCCAGAACCAAATGGTTTCACTGCTGAATTCCACCAAGTGTTTGAAGAACAATAACATGGACCCTTCTCTAACTCTTCTAAACATATAAAAGGGAAGGAACACTTTTAATTCATTCATTTTTTTTTCTTAATTCATTCCATAAGATCAGTATTACCCCAGAAATCACAAGAAAAAAAACCTACAGACCAATATTTCTTATAACTCTAGACACAACTATCCACAATGAAATATTGGATATCTCAAACCAAATCCAGCAATGTATAAAAAAGTCATACACAATGACCAAGTTGTATTTAACCCAGGAGTACAAGTTTGGTTCAATATATAAAAATCAGCTGATATAATATACCATATCAATAAAATAAAGAACAAAAACCACATGATCATTTCAATAGATGCAGGAAAAGTATTCAACAAAATCCAACACCCTTTCATGATAAAAGCACTTAAACTAGGAAAAGAGGGGATCTTATCAACCTAATAAAGGACATCTAGAAAAGCCCCAGTTAATATCATACTTAATGGTGAAAGACTGGATGCTTTCTCCCTAAAATCAAGAAAAAGACAAGGATGTTTGCCCTCTCCAATTGTATCCAATATCATACTGGAGGATCTAACCAGGGCAGTAATCAAAAACATAATAGGGGATGCCACAATAGCTCAACAGGTTGAGCACTTGCCTTGCAACTGTAAGGTCCAGGGATCAAATCCAAGCCCTGGCCTGTGCAAACCCACATGATGAACTGTGGTGCATCCTCCCATGAGGGAGGCCCCCAGTTCGGTTCTGTCCCTGTGGCCCCACATCAACCTGTGTGAAATGAAACTGTGTCAAAAACCAATGATGTGTAACTATGGAGACTGCTCTGGGCCCTCCCCCCTTCTCTCTCTCTCTCTCTCACCTTCTCTCAAACAATAAAATAAATCTTTTTTAAAAAGCAATTAAAAAGCATCCAGATGAACAGGAAAAAAATGAAACTATTTTGATTTGAAGATGTATATAGAAAATGCTAAGAAATCTACTCAAAAAAAAACAACAACAAAGAACTATTAGAACTAATAAGTTCAGCAAGGTTGCAGAAAAAAAGAGTGAAATATAAAATCTATGTATTTCTATACATTTATGATAAACAATCTAAAGATGAAATTAAGAAAATTCTATTTTTAATAGCACCCAAAAGAATAAAATCCTGAGAGTATATTTAGCAAAAGCATAAGATTTATTCTCTGAAGAGTTCAAGACATTGTTGAAAGAAACTAAAGAGAGCTAAATAAAGGGAAAACATCACGTTTGTGGATCAGAAGACTTAAAATTATTAAGATGGCATTATTCCCTAAATTGATCTACAAACTAAATGCAATCCCCATAAATATTCCAGCTGACAACTTTTGTAGAAATTGATGAGCTGATTCTAAAATTTATTTTGAATTGAAAGGGACCTTGAAGAAAAAGAAGTTTGGAAGACTACACTTCCTGGTTTCAAAACTTACTACAGATCATTTGGGAAATAGAGATCCAAGATGGCAGAGCAGATAAGCACTGTGCCTGCTTCCTTCCATGAACACATGAAAATTAAAACTAAATTATAGAACAATCAACCTACAGAACCATTTAAAATCTAGCTGAATATACTTTTTAAACTAAAAATATGAAAAAAGAAGTCATGTAGAGACTGAAGGAGGGGCAGTGACATGAAACAGGCTAGGCCAACTTCCATGTGGTGGTTGAGATTCATTAAGGTGATATTGGCCATGGAGGGTCCCCTGGAAGAGGAAAGGAACCCCAGCCTCACACCAGGCTCTCCAGGCCAGAATACTGGTGCCAAGATAAGGAGCCCCTACAAATCTAGCTATGAAAAAACAGTGGGAATTTGGACCATTAGGGTGGGACAAAAAGCTGTGGGAAACCCAGCTGTCCTCTTAAAGAGTCCACTCACTCGCTTGCAAGCACTCACCCTGTGCTCCAGAGGAGGGTCGGTGACTTGTGGGGGTGTTAGAAGCATCACAAGGGGCAGACTGAGCTATGTGGCTTCAAGGTGAGGGCTGGAGGACAGTTGCTATTTTACGTGTCTGGGGTCTTCCTCCCATGCAGCTGGCAAGATGGTGCCATTGTTTCCTGTGTTGACAAAGGAGCCAAAAACATACAATGGAGCAAGGAAAGCCTCTTCGATAAATGGTGCTGGGAAATTGGAAAACCATGTGCAAAAGAAAGAAATTAGACTGCAATCTGTCACTATCCACAAAAATTAACTCAAAATAGATCAAAGACCTAAATATTAGACCTGAAATGAATTGCATAGAAGAAAACAAAGGTACTAAATTTATAAGCCTTGGTCTTAGAGAGAATTTTATGAATTTGAATCTAAAGGCAAGGGAAATAAAACCAAAAGTAAATGAATGGGACTATATCAAACTAAAAAGTTTCTGCATAGCAAAAGAAACCATCAACAAAACAAAAAGAGGGGATGCTGGAATAGCTCAACAGACTGAGCGCTTGCCTTGCAACTGTGAGGTCCAGGGATTAAATCCTGGCCCCGGCCCATGCAAACCCATATGCTGAACTGCAGCTCAACTGGTAACCACCAGGATAGTGGTGAAGGTTCTTGTCTCCCATGAGGGAGGCCCTCAGTTCAGTTCCACCCTGTAGGTCCCACATCCATCCATGTAGAATGAAACTATGTCAAAATTAATGATGTACAACTATGGAGACTGCTCTGAACCCTTCCCACTTCTCTCTCTCTCTCTCTCTCTCTCAACAATGAAATAAATCTTTAAAACAAAACAAAACAAAAGGCAACCAACTGAATAGGGGAAGAGTTTTGCAAACAGTGCTTCCAATAAGGGACTCATATCCAAAATATATAAAAATAACTCATGCAGTCCAACAACAAAAAACAAATAATTCAAGTTAAAAATGGGCAGAGAACCTGAACAGACACTTCCCTCAAGAAGACATATAGATGGCCAACAGATATACAAAAATATGCTAAATTTCACTAAATATAAGGAAAATGCAAATCAAAAACACAATGAGCTACCACATAACACCTGTTAGAATGGCTATTACCAATAAGACAAGAAATAACAAGTGTTGGAGAGGTTTTGGAGAAAAAGGAACCCTTGTACACTGCTGGTAGGAATGTAACTTGGTGCAACCACTACAGAATACAGTATGTAGGTTACTCAAAAAATAAAGAATAGAACTACCATATAACCCAGCAATCCCTCCTCTGGGGATCTACCCCAAAAATCTGAAAACGTTTATCAGTAAAGATATATTTACTCTAATGTTCATTGCAGCACTGTTCACATTGGCCAAGACATGTAAACAATGCAAGTGTCCTTTGATAGATGATTGGAAAAAGAAGATGTGGTACATATACTCATTGGAATATTACACAGCAATAAAAAAATGTTGATACTGCCATTTGCAACAATGTGGATGGATTTTGAGATTATCATGCAAAGTGAAATAAGTCAGACAGAAAAAGCCAAGAACAATATGAATTCACTCATATGTAGGATATAAAACTTAAAGCAACAAAAGAACAAGACAAACAAAGAAACAAAACTAATTAACAGACAATAGTTTAGTGGTTACCAGAAGGTAATGGGAAAAGGAGTAGAGGAGGGAGTGGGGATGAAATATATGGTGATGAAAGAAGAACTGACTTTGGATAGTGAGCACACCGTGCAGTTCAGGAGACTCTCAATTAACCAGCACCCAAAGGGATTGGTAGATGCTGGATAAATGTAATAAACTCTCCGCTAATGTTAATTGGAACTCAAGCAACTGGCAAAATCTCAAGCAACTGGCAAAAATTTTTTCTGGTTGCTTGAGTTCCAGTTAACAGAGAGTCTTCTATATATAGATGATGTAGTATAGAGTTGTACACTTGAAACCTATGTGATTTTACTAACCAATGTCACCCCAATAAATTTAATAGCAAAAAAAGAAAAGTAAGGAGATGCCAGGATGGCTCAATGGGTTGAGCGCTTGCCTTGCAGCTGCAGGGTCTGAGGATCAAGTCCCTGCCTGGCCCCGGTCTGGTGCAGATCCATATGCTGAACTGGGGCAAGCTTCCCATGTGGGAGGCCCAGGGTTTGGTTTCTGCCCTGTGCGGGCCCATATCCACCTATGGAATGAAAGTATGTCGAAACTAATGATGTGTGGCTGTGGAGACTGCTCTGGGCCCTCCCCTTTCTGTCTGTCTCTCTCTCTGTCAACAATAAAATTAATCTTTTTAAAAAAAAAAATGGTAAGCTAAGTTTAACTACATTTTCTTAAAGAAAGTTTGGCTAAAAAGTCATTTTAAATTTTCAGTGGAGAAAAATTATATATTCTATATATAGACATATATGTATAACATCTTGCATAGTAGAAATTTATATAATAAGACTTTAGATCTTCTTGGGTAATGTAAAATAATCAAGTAAAAAATATTTTAATAAAAGGTAAGATGAAGAAGTTTCCTTTTCCTACACTAGTAACTTGCATTGGAGTTGCTATCCTTTGTGGATTGGAGGAACCACATAAAAAAGAGGGTATAAGTTAAGCAAAATGAACAAGCCACAGGAAAGAGTAACATTCTGTACTCAAAAGAGTATTGCCAATTATTATTGGGTGATTATATCTACATTTTGATAATCATGCTACTGTACCATGGGCTGTAGGTATAATTATTATGCAGGGTTCTCTGGGGTCTAAAACTTATTTCAAGAGTGTTTCCCTGGAGTAAAAAGATTGGAAAAGATTGCTCGGTAGGTAACTATTTATGCTTTCATTTTTTTCTTATGAAAATATCAGCAAATACACTTGTATATTCATATTTCCTCACTTGTCTTACTTAAAGAATAGCATACTATTCACTATTATATATATTCCTTTTTTTTTCCCCCCATTTACCAACACATACTGGAATCTTATACCAACATATATAGGTATCCTAGGCAGCTCTAGCTGCCATAACAGAATACCATAGACTGGGTGGCGTCTACAACAAAATTAATTTTCTCACAGTGCTGGAGACTGGAACTCCAAGATCAAGATGCCAGCAGAGTTACTTGCTAGTGAGGACTCTCTCCAGCTTGTAGATTGCTGCCTGCTCTGTGCCTTTACATGGTAGGTGGAGACAGAGTAAGCTTCCTAGTGTTTCTTCTTATAAAGACGCCAGTCCCATCATGGGGGCCCCACCCTTATGACTTCATCCAAACATAATTACCTCTCAAAGGCCCTATCTCCAAATATCATTATATTGGGGGTCAGAGCTTCAACATATGAATTTTGAGGGGACGTAGTTCAATCCATAGCAATAGGAAATCTTCTCATTGCTTTTACATTGATATGGCACTCCATTGCATGGCTATAACATTCAACTAGTCCTTTTTTGCTGGACTTTTTCAAGGTTTACAATCTTATTTTATTACAAATAGTTCTGTAATGAACTTTTTGTTTGCATGTCATTACATAGTTTTAACTATAAGTCTTTGGAATGGACTCCCAGAAGTAGAACCACTAAATCAAAGAGTAAATGCATATTTAATTTTGCTAAATATTGCTAAATTGCCTTCCACAAAGATTGTATCACTTTACATTGCATAAACAACATGTGAAAGAGCCGGACGCCCCACATCTCACCATAAGAGTGGATTGTTAAGCTTTTGAATTTTTGCCAATCTGATTGAGAAGAAATGTTATCTCAGGGTATCTTAATAATTTTAGGGAAGCCAGAATGGCTCAGTGGGTTAAGCACTAGCTTTGCAGCCCTGGGGACCGAGGATCAAATCCTGGCCCCGGCCCATGCAGACCCATATGCTGAACTGCGGTGTGCTTCCCATGCAGGAGGCCCGCAGTTCAGTTCTCACCCCCTGATTCAGTGCCTGGCTCAAGGGGGCATGCCTCCCATGCAGAAGGCCCCCTGCCCAGTTCCCGCCCTGTGCAGCCCCCATCCACCTATGTGGAAAGAAACTACATCGAAAACTGCTGACATACAACTATGGAGACTGCTCTAGACCCTCCCTCTTTTCTCTGTCTCTGTCTCTTTCTGTGTCAAGAACAATACAATAAATCTTAAAAAAAAAAAAACAAAAAAGAAAAGAAAAAAGAAAACAGCTCCTGGAATGCTCCTGGGCTATGATATAGATGGAACGAACATCTGACTATAAGACACCAGGTAACCATGTGGCCAGAACTGCCTATCATGAGCTAGATTTGTCAGGCCTACCAAGTTACAAAGATGAGTGAGCCCAGCAGCAATCTATTATAAAATTGAAGTAGTACATATCCAGTAGGGCCAGAGGCCAAAGTGAGTTATATAAGCAAGTGGCCTAAACTACCATGTTATCCTCCAGTCTCACTGATGCCTCTTCCTGAGATTATTAGCTGATGGAGGAACAAAAGCCCAAGGTTGATTCTTGGATTAATTGCCTTGCTTTGTGAGCATCAGCCAAAAGTGAACAGCTGATACAGTACTGTCTCCCTTCACGGTGATCCTGAAAGAGTGTTGAGGGGAAATCCTCCCAATGGTTAGAGCTTTTGGTGCTATATCTGGTCATCTGCTTTGTATAGAAAGAGAAGTGGCCAAGGTAAAAATAGACACAGGCTTGAAGGCAGTGGTAAATGAATTACTCTATCAAGGACTTGAGAGGAAAAAGATTGGAAGATTGGGAACAAGGAGATATTGAAAGAAGCATGTAGATCAGTGGTTACCAACCATTTTCTACTTATGTGCCCCTTTTAAACTCATTTCTATAAAATGTACCCCTTGTTTTTTAAACAGATGTTTTGTTTTGTTTTTAAAGATTTATTTTTATTATTTTTGACAGAGAGAGAGAGAGAGAGATACAGAGACAGAGACAGAGAGAAGGGGCAGGGCCCAGAGCAGTCTCCCTAGTTGCACATCATTGGTTTTTTAAACAGATGTTTTTAAACACTGACACTTTTGTGCAGTGCCTATCTTAAGGTGAAATAGTGGAAATGAGGTAATAAGTTAGAAAAGAAAAATTACTCCAATAAAAGTTCAAACCACAGATTTAATTTCACAATATTTATAACAATTAAATATTGATGATCGACTATTTAACAAAGTTTTTATTTATTATTAATAATATTTATTTGTGTTATCTGAAAAGTCTATAATAATTTTTATGCAGATCATTAGCTGATTGAAACTTTGTTAGTGAGATTATTGAGCTTGCTTTGAAGCTCTTAGTTTTTTGAAATCAGGCTCAAAAGATGAAAGATACAGTCTTAAATCTGGACTTGCATGAAACTTGTTGGGGTACTTATTTTTTATAAGGGTATAAGAAGAAAAATCTCTCCACTAGTTCAGTATTAGTATTTGAGTGTCTTCTCACTGAGCTGTTCATATCCCTCACTGACATCTACCCAGAAGATAGTAAGATGCTTTCTTTTAAAATTAGAATTTGAAGAAGAATCGGTGGAAAGTTTGATAATTACTCTTTTTCATTGATTAGTAGTTTCACTTCTTTGAAGAATTCTTCATTGAAGGCAACTGCAATCCAGTTGTTTTCTTTTCCAAGATAAGGAAAGCACTTATAAAAGGACACTTTAAGACCTTCCAAATGACTTACTATATCCTCTTTCATGTTTTAGGAGAGGTGCATGTCATTCTCAGATAAGAAGTTGTGTAGAGTTTCAAAAACTTCAGACTGACCGCTTTCAATACATGCTTTCCAAAAGTCCAGTTTTTTAATCATTGACTCAGCAGGTTGGTTACTTTGAATATAGAGATTGAGCTGTTTTGAAGGCCCCACTTGAGTTTGTTTATTTCTAGAAAAATATCTGATAAATATGCAAGATTTTGAAGCCAGTCGCTGTCCTGAAACTTTGGAGCAAGAGGGAAACAATGGTCTTCAAATATCTGGACTTCATGTCTAAGTTCAAACATTCATGTAAGTACTTTGTCACAAGATAGCCACCTTACCTCTATATGCAAAACTAATGTGCTGTAAATGCTGTTTATTTCCTCACACAGCGCTTTAAACAATCTAGAGTTTCATGGTTGTGATTTAAAATTTACAACTTTTATAGCCTCATCAAGAACATCTTTCAGTTCACCAGGAAGAGGCTTGGATGCAAGATTTTGTCTATGAATGCAGCAGTGACTCCATGGTACATGGGGAGCTACTTCTTTAATTCGGCCACATAGGCCTATAAAACAACATGACCTAGGCTTGCCTCTATCAGTGCACACACCACAACAATTTGGCCAACTATGTCTTTTTCAATGAAATAACCATTGATTGTATTAAAAATATCTTCACCTGTGGTGCGCTGTCAATGGGTCACAAAACAACAGGTTTTCTTCAATTTCATTTCCTACTAAGTATCTTGTCATGATGAACAAAATACATAAATCAGCAACATCTACACTTTCATCAGCCTGAATTTAAAAGAATTTACTTTTTCTAATTCTATCTACTACTATAGCTTCAATATCATCAGACATTTTCTGAATTCATTGAGACATTGTATTGTTTGAAATAGAGATAGTACTGATTTTGCAGACATGTTATTCCCCAAACAAACAAACAAAAGGTGTACTTAATACAAGGAGAAACTAAATCTTTGGCCTATGGTACGGTTTTTACACATTTAGCTATGCGATAAACAATACAGTATGAAGCCTCAACTGCATTCTCATTATCTTTCTTTCCTAACATCATGTATGAAGTAACAGCCGGATGCTTTTTTAAGAGCCAAAAATAATTTATTTCTTTGTTTTTATACATAGGATGTTTAATTAGTAATGTCACATCTCGCACACAACACACAGAGGCTTAGGACAGTCATCATCCTCTACAAATGAAAGCCCATATTTAATATACACTTCAGAGTATTTGTTTTTTTTCTGTGTAGTATATGAGACACACACACCTTTCTCCTATCTCCCGGTGTGGGTGCACCGGTACTTGTAGCTATGGACACATGTTAAGAAGTACTTGGTAACAGGTTATAATGCACATCAAGTTTTGGTTTTTCACCTGTTCCTGTTTTTAATCACTGATCCATAACTGACATGCTTAAAAATCACCGCCAATAATAAATGAAACTATGTTAAACATTAAATTAAAAAACTATTTGAAAAGAATCACAATTAAAGACAATGCACTTAATTATACTCAGTCAATAACTAAACTGATCAAACAGTCTGGCTATAGATATATTTATATGTTTGGGAAGTTCTAGAAACATCACAAATGGATGGTTCTGAAACTGTGCAGAATGACTGGTAGAAGAATGGTTTGGAGGAAGGGTTCATAGCCACGCCCTCACCAATCATCATTCACTAATATGATCTAATTTTGAAGTGTTTCCAATAATAATGGTTCAATCTTTTTTTTTTTTAATTGTTTTTGAGAGAGAGAGAGAGAGAGAGAGAGAGAGAGAAAGATACAGAGACAGAGAGAGCACTGAACTGGGGGAACTCCCCAGTTCAGCGTATGGGTCCACACAGTCCCGGGTGCTGCAAAGTGAGCGCTTAACCCACTGAGCCATCCAGGCTTCCCCTAATCTTAACATTTATTGTTCCATAACTAATGTTTTGCATTTTTAAATTTTACTTATTTTTTCACCATTACTGATAATTTTCCACATACCCCTTAGCAGCCCAGCGTCTACCCCCTGGGGTATGCAACCACCACTTGGGAACCGATGGTATCAATCATGAATCTGAAAATTGTTCTATAAAGGGTAAGAGTAAATATTTTAGACTCATGGGCCATATGGGTGCTGTTGCAACGATTAAATTCTGCTGTTCTAGTGCAAAAGCAGCTACAGACAATATATAAATAAACGAGCATGGTTTTGTTCCCATACAACTTTCTTTACAAAACAGGCAGTGGGTGGATTTGGCCTCTGGGCTTTAGTTTGCTGACTCCTGGTTTTGATGAACCAAAGGAAGTGGACAAAAAGTGTGAATATCTTTGCATTACATTTCACTGACTACATGAGTGTCCACCCACAGAAAAACCACCAGACAACCAAAGAGACAGAATGATTCAGCCAGTTGATGGCAGCCAGCCTCTGTTACTACACAACCCATTGCTGGCACAATTGGCTTAGAAATGGAATTGTCATTGTGACAGGGTTGGAGGCTCTGAATGGGCCCAAAAGCATGAGCTCCAAGGCTGATCAGGCTACTACTGCTATGCAATTCCCATCCTGCCAGCAGCAGAGGCTAATGCTGGTTCTCTGATAGTGTCATTTCTCAAGGAGACCAGCCAACCAGTTGGTGCCAAACTGATTATTGGGTTCCTTTGAGAGAAGCATTGATTTCTTCTTGAATTAGCACAGATCTTAGATATAGTCTTGCTTTTATGTATACCTGCAGTGCCTAGGCAACATCCTATCTGAGGACTTACAGAGTGATCTACTGGTAGGAAACTGCATCACACCACCTCTGACCAAGAAACCCAACGTACAGCAAGAGAGGTGTAGTAACGGCCACATAATAATGAGATCCACTAATTCTATCACATACCACATCACCCAGAAGCTTCAGGATTAATAAAGTGATGGAATAGCCTTCATCCTCTCAGATGCAATATATAGCCTAAATCTGGGGTGTCAAACTGGCGGCCCGCAGGCCGAATGTGGCCCCCAAGGTAATTTTTTGTGGCCCACGATGCTCTGAAATAAAATGAAAATAGGAAAAATTGTTATGAAGAAAGTAGCGCTTAGGGGAGATTGAGGCAATACCGTACACACAATTCCCTCGTTAACCCTTTAA
>PVKE010035082.1:0-17054 GCA_004027555.1 Craseonycteris thonglongyai | reverse complement strand
TACCGTATTTTCCGGCGTATAAGACGACCGGGCGTATAAGACGACCCCCTAATTTTACAGTTAAAACATAGGTTTAGGCCTATATTCGCTGTATAAGACTACAGCCTTGGAAGTGGGGGGTAGTCTTATACAGCGAATATAGGCCTAAACCTATGTTTTAACTGTAAAATTAGGGGGTCGTCTTATACGCCCGGTCGTCTTATACGCCAGAAAATACAGTAATCCATATTTTTACAGCTCCACCCTGCCTAATTTTAATCTACATCTAGTAATCTTTTCTTCTCACTGTTAACAAAGCTGTCTTTTGAGGTATTTGGTCACTTTCAGGATTGGGAGTTAAAATATCAAGGAGCAGTTTGTAAGTCTTCAAATAAGCAAATGGCAGTCAAGGAAATAGAAACAAGGCTCCAAATGTCCAGTGGGAGAGAAGTCCTGGGTGATAACATACATCCAGTTCTGAGGATGAACTAACTGCCTTCAAATACTGCTTCTTTGGGGAGAAAACATGCAAGGAATTGCTGGTCTGACCTTCCTGTGTATTTTTGGTCTCTTCCCCTTTACATGTCCTCTGTGAATTGGTCCCTACTAGATGAGTGGTGACAGCCTTAAAACTCAGAAGTTCTAGGATAAATCTATGTGTCTTTGCTCCCTGATTGCAGATCTCTTTAAGTATTTATTGATTTTCCATGGTTACTAGCCAGCTGCAGTTACACGCTTCAGTGACAAGGCTAAATTTGCAAACAGCTATCAAATAAAGTTGTAGCCATCTTACATCTGTGTATGAGTGTGTTTGTCTCCAAATCCTTGAGAGAGAGGGAGAGAGAGAGAGCATGCAAAAGAGAGCACCTGGACTTTTGGACAAGTTTAGCCAAAGATCTTGTAGCCAGTGGTACTTTTGAAAAGGAGAAAAGAGCATTTATTCTGATTTTATTGTGGGTGTGGCATTTAGCTTTGCAGATTTAAAGACGGCAAGGAAATTGCAAAGCCAGGGTGTTTTTCTGAGGCATTAGCTGCTGTGAAGAAAAACAAGCCAACGTTTAGCTTGTGGGCAGAAGCATCCCAGCATGCACCTGGTGATTGGGCAGAAAGTAAGGCTGGCAGGAGCCCAGGTGCGTTGGCTCCCAACTGCAACTCTGGAACAACCCAGCCGGTGTGCTCAGACTCAGATCGAATTTCCAAGATGGATCAGGTTCAAAATTATCTGCTCGGCTTTCAGTTATCTAAGATGGTGCTCCAAGTCTGGGATTACAGTCTTCTGACCTGGGAGTGGAGGATGGAGGGAGAAAGCCCACTGGTGTTTGTACATACCACATGAGCTTTTTGACCTTATTTAACTTATCAGCAGCACACCTGGATGTCAGAAATGTGCTGTTATTCCCAGAGAAGTCAGGACAGTGAAAGATAATTAGTGTGAACAATTTTCAGGGTTTTGTATCATCGCATCTTGACTCCAGAGTTATTTTTACAAATGGAACTTCTTGATTCAACCTCTCATTCTTGGATTTTGAGATCTAATTTCCCTAATCATTGGCCAGATAAGAGAGAATGCTAAACCTAAGAATCACAATTTATCATCCTCTTGCATACCCTCCAAATCTTGTCTTCCATGCCTCATGCTTTCTTACTTCTCACTGTGATGTGACTGTGTGGGTGACCAGGCCAGTCTCAGGGGCTGTGAGTCAGGGATGGTGGCTGTGTGCTCTTTACTACCACATTCCTGCACAGAATGGGGCTCACAGCATTTCAGATGAATGAGAACTCGCTCCTAGTTGCAAGAGGGCATACAGCTCTCCAGAGTGAACTGAAAGTGCTGTTCCGCCCCCACTTAAAACCTCAAGGGATACCAGGATAGCTCAGCAGATTGAGCTCTTGGTTTGCAACCACAAGGTTCTGGGATCAAATCCCAACTCCATCCCCTGCAAACCCATATGCTGAACTGCAGTGCAACTGATAACTGCAGGATGGTGGCGAAGGTTCTCACCTCCCATGCAGGAGGCCCCCGGTTCAATTCTGGCCCTACGTGGCCCCACGTCCACCTGTGTGGAATGAAAACATGTTACAATTAGTGATGTACTATGGAGACTGCTCTGAGCCATCTCTCTGTCTCTCTGTCTCTCTCTCACTTTCTCTCAAACAATAAAATAAATCTTAAAAAAAAAACCTAACTGGGGAAAGCTGGAACGGCTCAGCGGGTTGAGAGCTTGATTTGCAGCCCCAGAGCCAGAGGATCGAATCCCGGCCCTGGCCCATGCAGACCCACATGCTGAATTGGGGTGTGCCCCCAGTTCAGTTCTTGCCGGGGCCTATGCGGGAGGCTCCTGGCCCAGTTCCTGCCCTGCGCAGCCCTGTGCTCACCTGTGGAGTGAAACTATATGGAAAACTGATGCTGTCAACTATGGAGACTGCTCTGGGCCCTCCCCCTTCTCTCTGTCTCTGTCTGTCTCTCTCTCTCTCTGTCAAAAAACAATAAAAAATAAAAAACGTTGGACACACCATCTTGTTTCTGTAACCCTGTACTACAGACACGATTATCTTAAACCCTGCTTTTTGTCTTTGTCTAACTGTGTATGATGTCATTCTGGCGGCTGTAAGCCACTCATTAGATGAATTTTTCTGTTTGTCATCTGCCTACTTTACCATAGAACTATATGTATAGCACTTCAGAGAAGCAGCTGTATTTTTTTCAAAATTCTAATTTAATTAGATATAATGTTGTGGTAAAGTAAAACAATTACTATACTCATTCAGTATTTTTTCCCATATTCCATATTTGAAGGTCCGTGGTGTGCCAGGCACACTGGTAGACCTTTGTCATGTTTGCTCCCTGTACGCACACAGAAGTATATATTATAAGCCTTAGTTCTCAGACACTGAACCTACAGACCAGAGAGATTATGCAACTTGCCCAAGGTCACATGGTTAGAGCCAAGATTAGACCCCAAGTCTCCTGATTCCAAGTTTGTCTGTCTCCCTCTGATCTGTGTGTGTGAGAGACCATGTTTGATTTCAAGGAACAGCAATTCCTTCAACCTCTCTTCAATAAAAGGAGATTGATACAGTGGAGTCTTAGAAAACCCAATTCTGCGAGGATACTGAGATTCAAGAAAGAAGTTGCTGCTGTCATCTTCTCTGTCTCTGGATTTTCTTTCTGAGATCTCATGGTACCTTACTACATTCTTCCTCTGCACGATCTTAGTTCCTGTAACTTCCGCCTGCATGGAGCTTTGGGTTACCATAGTGCCAGTTCTTACTCCGATGACTTCACATATTCAGGAGCCAACAACTGACACACTCAGCCTCCCTGTCTTCCATAGAATCCGCACTCTCAAAAAACAGGAATTGAGTGACCTAGTCAGAGCAGACTGTTCCAAAAGAAAGTATGAAAAGAAAATAATGAGCATGCCTAAAACATACTACTTTTTAAAAATACTCTATTTTTAATTCTTCAAAGTTTAAACTAATTATAATTGACTTGTAATAACTGTCAGTCTAATTCTGTTTCTTTTTCACATCCCTCCCACTGAGAATGGTAATCTTACTGTTTTTCTTGACCTGTCTCATCTTTGTCTTGATAGCCTCTTTAGAGGCGAGCACACAATTCTAAGATTCCAATATGTGTTTCTGTGTGGTAGTTATGTAAACTAGTTTTCTTCCTTCTCAGTTAAATTCCAACTCCATTTCCTCCAGGTAGCTTTCCATATTACCCGGTGACGATATGAGTCTGTCCTTAATTCCAGCCCCTTTGTGTATAAGGATGTTCAGGTCATTCAAAACAGCAGAGGTCCTTTTAATCTTTTAAACTGAACCTCCTAGACAGTCTGATATGACCCCCCTTAATATCCAGAGCATATATCAAAAGCCATGTGGTTAGAATAATTGGGGTCTCGGGCAAAACCAACTGGCTCTATATGATCAAACGAATAACTTTGATCTCCTGATATGCCAACTAGATGAACATCTGACCTCAAATTCACAGTGGATGGTCTGAGGCCAGCACTGAGGAATAGCACCTATTTTCCTCTTAGACTACGTCTTTAAATTTTCTCATCATGCCTGAACTATTATGAATACTCTGAGTATCAAGAATAATTTTAACATAAGGAATTCCGGGCAGCACTTGAAAAGTTTCAGGACTTTCTTTTATTACTTTTCTACTTGCACAAAGCCTTTTTGCATTAAAGGGGAAAGAGGTTTATGGTAAGCTGATGAAATCACTTTTAATTAAATGGTTTAATAAATAACAAATGTTTTTTATCAAAGTTGTAACCTAGAAGAAATTACAAGCAAACACACACAGAACATCAAAGTATTTGACCAACTGCCTTAGCGGGCTGTTTGTGCTGGTTTAGAAACAATGAAAGCGTGGATGGAGGTCAGAGTCTATGCTTCCTGATCCAGTGTGTTAGTCATCAGATACCAAGCATAAAACCCTGGCTTCAAAAGTGTTCATTATGATATTATACATCCTTCTCTGACCTATTCCCTGTAGGCCACCTAAAGGACTAGGATGTTTAGGAAATTGAACTGTTTAACTGTAATTATAACAAAACCTAATAAACTGCTTCAGATAAAATAGATTCAATGCTTCCATTTAGTCTACTTTAAGAAGAATTGTTGTAAGGAGCATTGCTCTGTCCCCAAAGAGATTAAAATTCAGGGATTGGCCAACATAGGGGGAGATAAGAATAAGAGGGAAGAAAAGATTTGCCTTAAAACCCTTTATAAAGTGTTTTTATTTTCATGCTTAACAAATGAAGCCTTCACCGTCTTTGCTTCTGGGAACAGTTTCAAGCCTGAGAAACACACTTGGAAACCTGCTGTGTTGCAGCCCATCCCCAGTTAGTCATTCCAACTGGATCCAAAGCGGGCATCTCCGTTGCAAGATTTCTCCGAAAAAGGCTCATGATAAGAGCTGAAACCTGGCCAATACCACCTGGAGGGCTGCACATTCCCCCTCTGCCCCCAGATTTCCCAAGAAGTGGCCCAGGGCATATAGCCTCCTCCTCTTCCGTGAGCTCTCTCACTAGACTAGAGCTTTGCCCCCAGCAGTCAATTACTCCACTCAGGCACCAGCTTAAAAAAATTTTTAAAAATTGTAATCAACATCCCCTGGAGTTCTTCCACTCAGTGTTTATTCAAAAAGCATTTCTTGAGCATGTACTATGTACCAAGCCCAGTTCAAGACTATGTATGCACAACCTGTTTTCAAAGAACTCAGTCTTTAAGGACTCATGGACCTGCAGCTATTACCTAAGTACAGATTGATTTATGTATTCATTAAACACTTTTATAGCACTCCTGCCAGGCATTTTAATGAGCAATATGGTGGATAAAAGTAGGGCATGGCTCTTTATTGCCTGGAACTTACAATCTAGAAAAGATAAGACATGGAGAAAGAACTGCAATGTAAGGTAGAACAAGGTAGGTACTGTAGAAATGGTTAGTAGATTTAATTGTCCCCAGGGCAGATAATAGTTTGGATACCAGCTTGAATACAAGGTAAAGGTGATCAGTGCCAGAAAAGGGAATTTGACTGAAATATGGGCAGCAGCCACCTTGGTTTTTTGTTTGTTTGTTTGTTTGTTTTTAACTTTTAAAGCAACATATATTAATTTTTTATTTTATTTTTTTTTGCTTTAGAAAGCCACTAAACTTGTACATAATTTTTTTTTTTAAGATTCTATTTTTTATTGTTTAAGACAAGATGAGAGAGAAAAAGAGAAGGGAGGAAGGCCCAGAGCAGTCTCCATAGTTGTACATCGTTAGTTGTGACATGATTTCATTCCACACAGGTAGGTGTGGGGTCGCACAGGGCGGGAACAAAACTGAGGGCCTCCCTCATGGGAGGTGAGAACCTTCACCACTGAGCCACCTTGGTGGTTACCAGTTGCACCACAGTTCAGCATATGAATTTGCACAGGCTGGGGCCAGGAATCGAACCCCAGACCTCACAACTGAAAGGCAAGTGCTCAATTGCTGAGCTATCCCAACATCCCTTGTACACAATTTTGAAGGGAGCTTTCCCCCATTTGAAAAATTAAGTTATAATTTGCATCTTTAAGTTTACCTCATAGCTACAACAATAATCTATTAGCAGAATATTTTCATCACCCTGAGAAATTCCTCTGGGTTTTCTTTACAGTCAGCTCCTTCTTCCACCTCAGTCCCGGAAACCGCCAGTCTGTTTTTTATCCTTATAGTAATGTTATATAAAATGTTGTAGAAATAAAATCAGTGTGTAGCCTTTTGCATCTGGCGTCTTTCACTTAGGATAGTGCATTTGAGATTCACTCATAGTAGTTGTACACATCAATGGCTCATTCCTTTTCAGATGAATGAGTAGTAAGTATTACATTGTATGAATGTATCAGTTTATCCATTCACCAGATGAGGGACATTTTGCTTCTTTCCAATTTGTTTATTGTGAGAACATAAATTTTTATTTCACTTGGGTAAATACTTAGAAGTGGGATTTGGGGATCATATGCTAAGTGTATGTTTAACTTTGTAAGAATCTGCCAAACTTTTTTCCAAAGGGTTTTCCAAAGTTGCTGTACCATTTTGCTCTTCTGCCCCCCACCCCCCACCCCCAGTGTTCAGGTGTTCCAAACATTCTAGCCAGGACTTGACCCCAGTCATTCTTCATCTGAGGAAATTTAAGACTGTGGACTCACTTTCTGGTGGAAAGATAGCATCTCCCCATCTTGGGCCGTTGGTATGCAAATAGCAATGCAATTTCACACATAAATCAAGCAACTGGAATTTATTAAATACGTTGCCTGTGTTATTAAACACATACCCAAAGTATGCCATGTACACAAAAAGCATAAAACTGAAACCTTTTATTCAGTGGATTATTATTCTACATTTTTCAAAGCTATATTCTGAGAAAAACTCGAACTGTTTTTATTATCAAATATGTTAAAGAACCCTCCTTTCTGGAAATGAACAATTCACCTGAGTATATTAATGACTCTGTAATGTGTTGTAATAAGGAATATTAGTTTAGTTTGTTTTATTCTTAATCTCCTAAACTTATACAGTGGTGGAATTTTATTCAACAGAGTAACTTTTTAAATTTTATGATCCCATTTCCCTTTAGCATAGTTTAAAAACACTAATTTACAGTATTATTAGAGAAAGAACACACATAGAAAAATAATACAACTATACATGGGGTCAATAATACCTACCTGGTAGGTTCTTATGAGGATTCAATGAGATGAAATACATAAAAATAACTTTTACAAAGCCTAATAAGCAGAAGTCCATTAAAATACAAATTAAATTTGGGGAAAGAGAGAAAAGAAACATTACAAAGTGTGATACAGAAAAATTATACCAATTTTTTGAGCACTTGTTTTGTTTTGTTTCGTTTTTAAGATTTATATCATTTGAAAGGTGTGAGAGAGTTAAAGAGAAGGGAAGAGGGCCCAGAGCAGTCTCTCCATTGTTATACATCATTAGTTGTGACATAGTTTTATTCTGCACAAGTAGATGTAAAGCCTCACAGGGTGGGAACTGAACTGAGGGCCTTCCGCATGGGAAGTGAGAACCTTCACTGCCATCCTGGGGGTTAAAGGTTGCGCCACAGTTCAGCATATGGGATTTGCACAGGCTGGGGCCCAGATTCGATCCCCGGACCTCACAGTTGCAAGGCAAGCGCTCAACCTGCTGAGCTATCCCAGCATCCCTGAGCACTTGTTTATACCAGGCACTTAATCTTCATTGTAATCTTGGAAAATATAGGTGCTACTATTGTCCTCAAGTCACATAAAAAGTAAAGGTCCAATCCCAAGTTCAAACCCAGATCTGGATTGCTCCTAAGCAAACCCTTAACCTCTGTGTGTACTTCCTCTCTGTCATTAAACACATACCCAAAGTGGTAGTGTCCTGGGGTTCAGAAGAGGAAAGGAGAGGACGTGTGACCCTTTCTTTATCCACCCTGATGTTAAGGATGGGAGTCAGTGTCACTCAAACTGAGATCTACGGAGCCAGGGGCACCACGGCCTTTGGGGTCTTGAGGTGTCATTGGGCTCCCACCTTTATTTTAGCACCAATGAAGCGGTGAAATTGCCTGCAAGGTTTTCTGCCTGTTTGGCTGGCTTTAGGTGGAGTCTGGGCCTTTCTCTATCAGGTCAGCCATCTTCACCTTCCTCCCTGGGCCAGTGTGGAACAGTCAGTAAGACCTGAATGCACTCCCTCGTCTGTTCAGCTTGCGTTTTGAGCTATTCTGCCAGATGGAAATTCAGCTGTAATTCTGTGTGGGGTGTGCCATGATGTGGAGATGTAATTGTGTTTCCCATTTGGATGGACAGTTGTCACAAAAACATTGCTTAAATATTCTGTTATCCTCCCATGGATTTGTAAGGTCACTACTCTCATGTGACAGTTTTCCTTCTGTTTTTGAATCTATTTCTGGCCTGTCTACTCTACTCTGTTGATCTTTCCAAAGTCCCTAACACATTGTTTAAATTACAATGGCTTATAAGTCATCACATACCTGGTAGAGTAATTTCCCCCACCTTATCTTTCTTTTTTTAAGAAGTAGAGCAGTAAGTTTTAAACTTGTAACCTTCCATATGAATGTTAGAGTATGTAAAAAACCATTAGCGGTGGAATCGCTTTTCTAAACACAATATTCTGTGACCTGCCAACACACACAGTGAGTAAAAATGCATACTCTATGTGACATGGGATGGAATCTCTGGATGTGACCCTTTAAGCCCTTCTTTCAGCCCCTGAATGAATCTTTCATTCACCAAACTTCTAAGGTAATCACTGAACAGAGAAAATAAGAGTTTTAAGACATTGAATAACAAACAGTGGGGATTTTGCAGCCCAGGCAGAAAACAAGGTCAGAGGAGAAAATGGGAGAACAGAACAGGGTGATGCATGTTAACCCAGCCCATTTGGGGGAATTTTCCCTGGTGCTATCCTTGAGCTATTAATATATTCAGTAGTTGGAAAACTATATTATCTATGTAGATAATTCTCTATAACAACTGGTCACAGACTAGGATAGTTTTTTCTTAATTATGACTCATTTCAGAAACTGGAAGAACAAAAAAGGTCACCCACATAGACATAGAATCCCCTTGAGATGGCAAATGCCCAGAAACCTGGAGCTGGTCTTTGGAAGACAGACTAGTAGAATGTTTACCTTGTTAAGATCGCTCAGATCACAGCCCATCCCTATCAAAGGACCATCACTGCACAAACAAGACGAGCAGCACCGAAAAGATAATTTCCTGAAATAGTCTCATGTGGAACAAGTTGAAAATCCACAACCCCTCAAAAAAGTGTTTTTTCAAAACCTCATGGACATAGTCAATAGTTAGTGGTTACCTGGCGGTAAGAGGAGAGGGGCTGGGAGAGAAGGGAGGGGAGCTAAATATATGGTGGTGGAAAGAGAGCTGACTCTGAGTAGTGAGTACATGTTGTAACACACAGAGACGAAGTACTGTAGTGCTGTACGCCTGGAACTTATGAAATGTTTACTAACCCATGTTACCCTAATAAACTCAACAATAGAAAAAAAAAAAAAGAATAAAGTTGGATAAGAGGATTATTCTTTTTATTACTGATACTACCATCACTTATAAAGATGAAATGTGAGATAAAGGCAAGGTAGTGGAATTTTTTAAAAAATTTGTTTCCCTCCTCACTTCCCTAGCAGATGTTGCACGTTTCAGAAACAGGCAGGGAGGGACCTTTGGACTGAAATGAACAAATGGTCCACTGAATAATGTGAAAGTCGGCCCAGGGTGTTTAGAATACAGTAAGTGGAGCCGAGGAAGAGTAGCCCTCTGAATTTGAGGATTTCCTTTCTCTGTTACTCAGCTACCACAAGTCGCAAAGAGCAACAGTGCCCCAAATGTAAGGGCTAATGTTTTTATAATCTCTTTTTTAAAACAAAATTGCCCATGGTGGGAATATGTGAAAATTGACGCTATTGCTGATAAGATCTGGCAAATTAGTATATGTTTAAGAAAGTTCTAGTGGGTTCAATAGAAGATGCAGCGATTCTAGAAATTCTCTGCATGCGTTACATTTTACTCTGCCTTTAAAAAAAACGACATCATTCTCTCTTTCTTTACTGTTCCTTTCTCCATTCTGACTGTATTTCCTAGATATCAAACTTTGCTGATTTATAATTTTCTTTTTTTTTTAAAGACTTATTTTATTGGTTTTGACAGAAAGAGACAGAGACAGAGAGAGACAGAGAGAAGGAGGAGGGCCCAGAGCAGTCTCCATAGTTGACAACATTAGTTTTCCATATAGTTTCACTCCACAGGTGGGCACAGGGCTGCGCAGGGCAGGAACTGGGCCAGGAATCTCCCATATAGGCCCTGGCAAGAACTGAACTGGGGGCACACCCCAGTTCAGCATATAGGTCCGCCTGGGCCGGGATTCGATCCTCAGTCCCCCGGGCTTCAAAGCGAGCGCTTAACCCACTGAGCCATCCCAGCTTTCCCTTAATTTTCTTTTTGATAAGAAAATACTTACCAAATACATAGCCTTTAATTTATTCATTTTACAAATATTTATTGGGTGCCTATTATGTATCACTTTGCTGACCACTGAGAATATAAGAACATAAACAAGACAGTTATAGGGTCCCATGGAGCTTAAAGTTATAGGAAAAGACAGGTAATTAAATCATTGGGAAGGATGCATGATAAATGTCATGATCGGAGACATTTAGGGAACAATATGAAGGAACATAATCTACTCTTAGGGTCTTGAACCCCCCACTCCCCGCACACATCCCCCCCCCACCCCGCTGACCCCGCCCCAGTTCTTCTGGTATTTAAACTGACCCTTGAAGAATGAAAAGGAGTTATCCAAGTACAAAAAAAGAACAATTGGCAAAATGTTTATAAGAGAGAAGGGAAGTCTTTCAGGCAGAGAAAATAGCATGTATACACATGCTGTGGTGAGAACATAAGTGTTTTGAGGGAGCAAATATATGAGTTAAAATTTTTATTTTTCAGACTTTCAATGTCCAGAGCAAACTAACTACTACTTATCTCCATATGTGTCCTCAATCTGTGGATACTTTCCCCTACATTTGTTCAAATAATAAGTAGAAAGAGATGCAGACAGCTCGACATTATTGGTGCCTTGTTTATATATGAGTCCATTCACACAAAATGAAGAACAGTAAGAATGTACTATGCTCCCCATACCTTTGTATTTCTGCCTTTTCTACCTGACAAACTCCCAGTCCTCCTCCAAGACTCAGCATGTTTTCTCCTCTAGAAAGATGTTCCACCTTAGATCCTTCCTCCTGCTGTCAGAGGTAGACACTCCTCCCCTGCCGTCATACCGCACCCAGTTCTTCCCTCTGTCAGAGCACTTTGCTCACTATGTGTATTTCCCATAACATCCCCTGCTCAACCTTGAGTTCCTTAAGGTCAGGGACAAATATAGGGGAAAGAGTAAGCAGGACCTTGGAGCCAGACAAATGATAAGTTTGAAACCATAGCTCAGTCACATGCTGTGTAGCCTTGATAAATTACTTAACTTCTCTGAGACTCAGTTCTTCATCTGTAGAACTGGGATAATAATGGTATACGAGGGCTGTCCAGAAAAAAAAAAAAATAATAATCAGCCATTGTTAATATAATGGGAATGGTTACATGGCTGGATACTTTCCAGACAGCCCTCAGATACCTCTTAGTTATCTTTAGTATTAGGAAATAATGTATGGGAAGTGCTTGGCACAGTGCCTAGCTTTCATAGCACCCTGTAAGAATTTGTTGAATGAATAAATGAATGAGAAAATGCGAGGTTTGTTCACAGAATTGTCTGTTCATTTCTATGTAGACTGTAACCATTTCAGTGATCAAAGACAGGCCTGTGAGCTCAATCCTGGGCATTGTCAGCAGAGCCTTCTAACAGGTACTGACTAAATCAGCCTCAGCTGCTTCCCAAAGAGGCCAGCTTCTCTTTCACCCTACAGCACTTCCAAACCCAGATTTCCAGCTTCCTTACTTCTTATGGGTAGAAGAGAAAACTTCCTACAATTCCATTCATTCATTTTTTCAATTAGTCATCTATGCATGAAACATTTGCTAAGTACCTACTGTGCGTCAGGGACTTTGATAGATGTTAGTGATCTGTTGGAGATTTGGTTACATATTTTACTTATTCATGTATTAGCCAGGTTGCTAAACAAAATCATCTTATAGGATCACTTTTTCCCCATGGCCACCCTGGCACCATCTTGACCCCAATCTCACGCTGTACCTTTTGTGCTCCCAACTCATTCCTCCTCTCCATCCCCTGAGCTAGATGTAAATATAATGGTGTTCTTATATACCCTGTCCAAGTTTAGCTATGTGTGCTGAGCACACAAGTACCCAAAGGAATACTTTTTTTTTTAATTGTTAAATTTATTGGGGTGACATTGGTTAGTAAAAATTACATAGGTTCCTGGTTACCATTCTACAGTACGTTGTCCGTGTGTAGCATTATGTGCTCATCATCCAGAGACAGTTTTTTTTCCATCACTGTATATTTCGCTCCCTTTCTCTACTCCCCCAAACCTCCCAGCTAACCTTCAGGTAACCACTAAATATTGACTGTGTCCATGTTTGATCACTATTAAAGCAAAACTCTGCAAATGAGGATATGTAAGGAATGAAGAAGACTCATAACCTCCTGCCTTGCTTGATGTTACTGACTGCATGAATTACTCCTGGAGGAAGGGTGGGTTGGGTGTGTCTAGCACAAATGAATCATCTTACCACATTAGAAGCTCTTAGGTACTGCTAAGAGGGTGAGAGACAGCTAAAATGGTGGCCAAGGATCCAAGTCCAATGTAACTGTTGTCTCTCTTGGGTGGCAGATATGACTTCATTTTACAGAGGACATGGACATGTTAGAGTCATTTCATAGCCTACCTTATGCTTTTACTCAAAATGAGAAGCCACTTACCTTTTCATTCATCAGACATTTATTGAGGTCCTGCATGTACACTGCTTACTAAAGTCTAATTTCTCTTCTTTAGAGACACTTGGTCTAATGGGAGATGAAAAAGAATGTGAGTCTTGGTGTTAGCCCTGCATTTGAAACCAGTTATTGACTTGCTTGCAGTCTAACTGGGGATAATTACTTAACCTCTCAGGATAACAACAGTATTTCCTTAGAAAATATTTTAATGACAAGTCAATGAGGTTATCTATGTACAATGCTTCTCATGGTGTCTGGAGCATTGTAAGTCCCCAATAAATGTTAGCTGGGGTTTGTTTATTCTTTGTTTTTATGGTGGCTATTATCAGAGGCTAGAATGGTCTGGGATGGAGTGCTAGGGGAACATTGAGAGGATGTGACCTCTTTGACCTCAGCAAAGGTTTCCCAACATGGCTTCAGAGCTGTGTATTGAGGGCTGAGTAAGAAGTGAGTGGAGGGAGAAGCAGAAGGCCATTCTAGGCTCTTAGAATAACATGTCTAAGGTCAGAGTCATGAAAATAATGGAACTATTCAGAGAACTAGTCATGGAAATTCTGTAAGGTGAATGGGTAAGATGGCCAAAAATTATCCTTAGACCAGGGGTGTCCAAACTTTCAGCTTCCCTGAGTCATATTAGAAGAATTGTCTTGGGCCAAATATAAAATACACTAACACTAAGGATAGCTAATGAGCTAAAAAGAAAAAAACAACAACAACCTCACAATGTTTTAAGAAAGATTGTGAATTTGTGTTGGGCCACATTCAAAGCTGTCCTGGGCCAAAAAACTTTCACATACAGTATCTAGGTTAAACCTTATGAGATCCCTGTGACTTGACAGTACTAAGATTTCAAGTTCATATAGAGGGAATTGAGGTTCAGAGAGGTTAAGCAATTTTGCAAGGTCACACAGGTAGGAAGTAGATGAGTGAGGCTATAAACCCATCTAACTCCAATCCTGGACACTTCACAGAAATTACCTTTTCTACTATGATGGCTCTTTCATTGTCAATCTATTAGATTGACAGTGATGGCGCTTTCATTGTCAATGTAACATTTTTCCTTGAGTACATTAACTCTTGTCTATTAAAAAAATATATAGATCTTCCCCTCACTGGTCTCTAAATTACTGCTGAAATCTCCTTTCACCATTTCCCAAGTCTTTGCTTCAGCTATTTTGTGCCTTTGCTATCTGCATTTTCCATTCTTATGATAATCCTATATCTTAACTTTCTCCAAGCCTAGACAACCGAGAATGTTTGCCATTTAATTCATCTGTCAGGGGGATGCCAGGATGGGTCAACAGGAGGTTGAGCCCTCGTCTTGCAGCCCCAGGGTCCAAGGATCAAATCCTGGCCCCAGCCCGTGAGGACCCATATGCTGAACTGGGGTGTTCCCCCAATTCACTTCTCACGGGGCTGTGCCTCCTATGTGGGAGGCCCCCAGTTCATCTCCTGTCCCAGGTATGCCTCCCTGCCCTGTCCCTGCCCTGTGCAGCCCTGCATCCACCTGTGGAATGAAACTATGTAGAAAACTGATGGCATGCAATATGGAGACTGCTCTGGGCCCTCCCCCTTCTCTCTGTCTCTCTCTGTCTCTCTCTCTGTCAAAAAAAAAAATCTGTCACTTTACTGCAAGGGCCTTATCTATTTTAAAGGTGATTCTGGTCTTATTTAGCAAGACTGCCTCTTTGTTCACTACCTCCTGTTAAAGGCACCTCATCTTAATAGCCTGACTTTCTCCACATCTTTCCTACTTTCTCCCTGTGCTTTCTTACCATCTGTGCTAATGTTCTGTTTGCTCTAAGCCTAAAAAGTTAGGGCTGTGAACAATTTGTGTAGGAGAAACCCACAGGTGTAAAGGTGACTTGTAATGAATAGCCACCCCTCGAGTTTCTGGGCCTCTCATGAGAACTTGTGGAGTCTGTCAGCACTTCCTTGAGAACCCCAAAGATCCCACTGCCACAGACAAGACATGCCATGTAGCAGTGTGCTGCTGCTGCACTCTAGACCGTGAGCACATGCTTCATGTCAGTCCTCTAACTAGCGGGGTGGTCCAGGCTTCCTTCTGGGGAGCCTTGCCCACTACTATTGCCTGGCTACTGGGCCACTGGTAAAGCTACAGTAGGTGTGGGGACTGTGCAGAAAAGGCAATGAGGCAAAGCAGGCTCAGCATGTGGGTGCCCTTGCTGAGGAATCCTCCAGACGCCTCAAAACTACCCAGCAGCAAATTATGCGAACAATGACTCCATCATATGGCAACAATTCCACCCCTAGCCTGTCTCCTTGTTCACCTGCCCATCACAACTACAAATCAGGAAATGTGGTTAAACTTCTCTGATTGAGGAGCATCAGCGCTTTCAGTCAGTAGTGTAATTAGCTGAATGTCCTACCAGAGATCGTCTATCATGTCCCTTTTCCCCCGAAGAAGTGCTTCTTCCTCTTCTGGCTGGTTCTCCAGCACTTCATGCCCCTAAACTCTCTTCCTCACAGCATCTTGCTTCAGTTCTACCCACCCCACTCACTTTTCAGGTGCAGCTGCTGCCTACTGGTCAAGTTCAACAACTGCCTGTCTGATCTAGCCTCGTCCCCAGAATACCCCCTTACCTAAATAACACTCTTTACAACAGGCTGGGTGCTTCCTCAAACGTTCAGTTATGTGATCCTTACAAGACGCCACTCAGCCTCATTATGGGTCACGTTAGAGACATGTTATTAGCTTTCTTTTACACTTGAACAGATTGACTCAGAGAGGTTAACTGATTCTTCTGAGGTCACACAACTAGTAAATGGCTCAGCTGGCACTTAAACAACTTTTTTTTTTTACTTTAAATCTACCATGGTTTCTCATACAAATATTCACAGGAAGAGACAGATGAGGACAGTGTGCATGGACCACATCCAGGGACTGTCACATACACGCTTCTAGGGCCAAGTGTCCAGCTCCCCATCATCCTTCTCTGCCCTCCACACCAGGCGAAAGACTAATCCTTCTGAAAGCCTTTTGCTCTCTGTTGGCTACCTTAATCCCCAAGATCCCATCTGTTGTTTCTCTGGGCACAAATACACATGGCCCATTTAACTGCAGTGACTCAGGGAAGAATGAGAAATGCAGAAAACTGGGACAAAATCCCCTGACTCTAACAGGGCAGGCATTGGAATTTGGGGACAGATTCAGAAACGGGCTGGCAGTGGAGATTACTGTGGCAAACGGAGCACAGCAGATACCTGGAGGGAATATTTGTTCAGCAAAGTGAAATATAACAGTGTCTTCAGGGTGTGCTGACCTGTGGGTGGATCGTATGGATGGAGAAACAGAGGCAGTGAGAGGGGTCCAGGCGAACAGGCAGGGTGAGCTGGAGAGATGACCGGGGCTCAGAAGCATCCTCCTGGTGCCTTGGACAGCAAGAGCAAGACCATGCCTCTCATCCTAGAAAGTCCAGGTTTACAGAGACCAGAACTTAGTCACAGACACGTGACAGGGCTCCTCCAACCAGAACCAGCTTCAAGGTGTGAGCTTGGTCTCAGGAACAAAGGCAAAGCTTTATTTTCAGAACTGGAGATTTGGTTCAGGGCCATACCTGCAACCCAGCTTCAATGGGATGAGGTATGCTGGGCCTGGGAACAGGCAGGATCTAGCATCCCTCAGATTGGGGCATGACCCTCATAACCGATACTGATCAGAGTGGGCAAGGTTATGCTGCAGTAACTCATACGATCGAACTCTCAATGGCTAAAACACGAAGTTTTATTTCTTATATGTCCACAATGGGAGCAGGGAGATCTGCTCATGACAGCCATTGGGGCTAAGGGTGGCAGAGCAAACAAGACTCAGCATTGCCAGTTGCTGTATCAGAGGGAAAAGTGAGAGTGCTCAAGGGTCCCATATTGTGAGTAACACATTTCTTCATCTCACAACTCATTGGCCAGAGCTAATCACATGTCCCCCAGTGAGGCCAGGAAGTGCATTCCTGCCTTGGGCCCAGTAGTCAGAGAGCTGCAAACATTCAGTGAGCAGCCCACAAGGAGGCTTTGATGTATGGGATTCATAAAGAATCATTATCTTTACCTTTAGGATGCTAAAGGCAGCAGCTCCA
>PVKE010035081.1:0-17058 GCA_004027555.1 Craseonycteris thonglongyai | reverse complement strand
TAACTATCTCTACAGGTTTGGGTGTTTCTTACAATGACACCTTCGAATAGCACAGAACGGTCTCTGTGATGAAGGCTGTGATGGGGCGGCCTGAGATGCACTGGGAAACTTCTAGGTCTTGTGTCAGGCTGCTCGGGAGCCTCTGGGAGTCATGTGCAGGTTTCCATGCCTACCTCTTAGCAAAGTGATGCCTTTACCTAAAAGAGCGCCACTTCTGTAGAAGAAACTCATTGCAAAAGAAGAGAAGATCTTGGGAGTCAAATGCCCTAAGTTGAGCCTCACTTCAGCTTCCCCAGTTACGTGTCTCTGGAGAATTCTCTCCACTTTTCTATGCCTCAGCTACCTCCTATGCCAAAAAATGAGAGCACAATAGGTGATTTTTGTGGTTATTATCAGTTGTAAACTTTTATATCAAAGTATTGCTCTAATACCTAAGTGAAGCCTTTCAAATCTGAGGTTCAAGTGCAGTTCTCCTTGGACACGGCCGGAGGGTAAGTTTCTTTGCCCACCCATTTTTTTCATGAAACTATTTTCTGGCCACGGATCACGGCTGCACCTTTAACTTGCTTGGAAATCTGCTAGGAGGGCCTTGCTCAAATAAATGATATCCATGTGTTCTCTGTTGCCATCCCACAGGCATTTAAGAACAGGCTGAAAACCAACCTGGGATGTTCAAAAAGCCCAGGCCTTATCCTGTGAGGATCGGCATGTGTAGTTCCATTGCATATGGCACATTTAATGAACTTAGCCCAGGGGGGTCATGGAAACATTAAAGGAAATAATAATTCTAGAACAGATTAGTATGCTTTGGCATGCAAACTTCCCTTGTTATCCAGCTTTAAAAAACAGAAACAAACAACAACAAAAAACCCACGTGACCCTAGTAGAGTCAAATCAAAATGACCACCTTTTTCAGGCATATAATTACAAAAACTGAAAGGTGCTGTAGAAGTCATTTGATCTAACACCTACACTTCAGAGCTGAGGAAATTGAGATTCAAATAGAGGAAAAGGTTTTGGCCAAAACCCCACAGCTGGTTGGCAGCAAGCCATGACCAGAATTTAGATTTTCTGGTTCCCAGGCTCTAGAGCTGTCTGTCTCCTTCACCCAGCTCCCTACCCCGAGTGAGCTGTTTGCTGTGTACCCCAGAGTGACCGAGTCTCTCTGAGAGTCTGTTCTGGTGCCTTACTGATCCTTCAAGTTACCACCACGCCTTCAGATCACTCAGCGGTCACTTGATTGGTGCCTCCTTTGCTGGCGGGCCTCTGGAAATCCTACTTCCTTTCTTGCCTGTTTTCTTCGTGGCCTCAGTGTTCTTTGCTTTCAACCAAAGGCGTACAGTTTCCACACAAAGCCAGATGGCTAAAGCACCAGGCCGGGTGGTTGTGGTCGTCACCGTAGTATTTTGTGTTCTCATGCATCTCTCTGATGAGATTTGAATGCCACCCCTGGGGAACAAATATTAGATCCATCAAGAGAGCCACAAAGGTCAGAGGCAGCCCTCTGTGCCAAGCCTAACGCCCCTGGCTGAGCTGGGGACTCGGCCAAGCCCTGTGAACGTGTCCCTGCTCTCAGGAGGCTTCACTGAGACACCAGTGTGGAAGGTGACGGGCCCAGCGCTAGAGCTTCAGCGTCGCCTCCTCTGATTGTACCGCCCACCACACGAGAAGGACGAGTGCTACGCCACTCTTCTTGTGCAAGGGACAGACACTGTCATTTGGGGGGGAGGTGCTTCTGGCCATGCGTCCTCACTTTCTGAGACAGAAAATGTGGCCCTGTTGTACGACCTCTTAAGAAGGTGAAGCAGCTGATTCTTGGTGCATACGTTGCAGGAAAGAAGTCAATAAACCACAAAATAAGTGGATGAGCATATTGATCGCAAACCCATAATCTCTGCGCGCACACACACACTTTCAGGAGTTTTTAACCAATCACTATGCAGATATGCATCGAACATCTATGTGAACGGCACTGCTCTAGTCATTTCTTTCAGATATCTGAATGCCAAAATTGAAGTGGATTTACAAATAGAAGAATGTGATAGTCTCTAAGGACGAAGAGAACTCAAGCAGTAATGTATCCTCTATATGCTCTGACACAATGTTCCCAAGGGCCAGGTCACCCACCTGTTGGTTATTTTAAGAAGGGAATTCTAGCAGCAGCTGGGACTCCTGCCATAAATCACTTGCACACCACTGTTCTAATGATGAGCCCTTGTTGTCTCATCTTTCTAACGGATCTTGATTTTGGAGGTGTCTCAGTAGACCGTTCTCTTCAGGGCAAAAGAAAATGACAGTGGCTGCTTCAGGGTCATCATATTCTTTTCATCACACGCAAGCTGGCCGTTGGCTTCAAAGGACTTCCCACAGTGGAGGGTCAGAAAAACAACCACCACACAGGAACAATTGGAAAAGCCAGGATGGCTCAGCAGGCTAAGCGCTTGCTTTGCAGCCCTAGGGACCAAGGATCAAATCCCGACCCGGGCCTGTGCGAACCCATATGCTGAGCTGGGGTGTGCTTCCCACGCGGGAGGCCCCCAGTTCAGTTCTTGCCCCCAGATGGGTCCCTGGCTCAAGGGGGCGCACTTCCCATGCAGGAGGCCCCCAGCCCAGTTCCTGCCCTGCAAGACCCCCACCCTCCTGTGTGGAACAAAACCATGTTGAAAAACTGATGCTGTACAACTATGGAGACTGCGCTGGGACCTCCCCCTTCTCTCTGTCTCTCTCTGCCTCTGTTTCTCTCTGTCTCTGTCAAAAACAATAAAATAAATCTTAAAAAAAAATTTTTAAAAAGAATAATCACCGCTACCATCTGAGGCCATTTATATCAAGATCCTCCAATAACTCCTCACTACCATTCATTTTAACTTCAAAAACTGCAATCTTGGTATTTAAAGCTTGCCAAAGCCCCCCGCACCCCCATGATTATTCTCCCCGCAGAATGCAGCTGTGTGGGCATCTTGCTGATTCTCTCTGACTCCTTACTTGGTCCACCAGATGCTACCCCAGACTGATGGCTTTCCTAACCCCACAAAGAACTCAGCCTCCACCTTCTGCCCCAAAGGCCTCCTCAGCACCAAACCTAAAGACGCTTACCTGGGACGTGCATTATAAGCCCATGTGTTAGGTCTGTACAGGTGTGCATGTGTTCTCTATGGCATGGCCGTTTGTTGGTAGGCTGACCTGCCCAGTGCCGAAGAAAATGCAAGTCATTCAAAACCACATGAATTCACCCTCAAGGTTGGCATTAAAACAACAAAAACAGACACCCATGCCCAAGTGCTTCATGGTTCTTTTAAAAGTCAGCAAAGAAAGGTTCTAAACGAAGATGGCCTAAATACTTTTACTTATCACTTCTTTGGTGTTTGAAAACTTTTGTTGTTAGAGCACTTATATTTTTCCCAAGAAAGACACGTGTCAGTGTACAACAGTTTGGTTGGCTTTAACGGGCACTGTTACTCCCAATATGGACATTTGCAAATAAGAGGGTCAAACCAAAGACAGAAATGCCTTTACACATAAGTTTAAGCACTATTATACCCTACTCTGTCAATAGGATTTAATCAGTATATATCAAATCTTCAATAAGAATTGAATCATCTTTAAATTACTCTAGTACAGGGTCTTGTCTTTGGAAGATACTCAATGACTGTTAAAGCAGTCACAGAGAATTTAGGTCACAGAAATCTAAGCAATTCCCAATGTAGCAGACCTTAGTGGTAATCCTTATTTGTTACTTGACTTCCTAAAAGGAAATGCAAATTCAACCTCACCTTTGATTTCCTCTTTCATAGATTTCAAGATCTCAATGGCTTCAGAGTTTCAGAGTCAGCATTTTCTTAAATTGCTTTTCTTTTATGCTGAATACACATTTATAACTTCAAAAGATACTATACACATTCAAACAATCATCCTACTTGACTTTATGAGAAGAGTTATATTCATGGAAGTATCTTTCCTACCAACAGGGTAATAACTGGTTAACAGAGGGGAGGTGAAACAGACCACCTGCGCCATTGACTTTTCAGCTCACAGAAACATGTATACTTCTAAACTGGAGTCCTACAGCCTTTCATTCTAGGAGTAAACAACGAATTCCAAAAACTGATTTTAAATATTTAGCTGAATCATTAATCATAGTATTGAGCAATTATAGTCATTCTTCTCATGTTTTGCTTTCAATTAGTGTAAGACCTACTCTGGGAATAGAAGATGAAAATGAAGAAAAAAGTCAAAATGCATCTTTAATATTATATAAAAGTATATGTGTAGAATTTCTATGAGAAATACTAGGGAGCATCTATCTAATGGTTCGATCAGTGAATAGGAAGCACAGAACTACTCAGTAAATCGGTACATACAAGAATGGCTGCTTATCTTTGCCCATCAATTAGCCTCTTGTTAACTCAGGTTTGTTGCAAAGATGACTAACCACTTAGTCATTCTTTTGCTTCCTAGACTAAGAATACCCTCTGTCCACCTGAGAGCCTGCTCTGAAGAGATGTCATTGTTCTGGGTCGAAACCCATCAGACTCCGTGAAGATATGCACACTCTGTCCTGGGCATTAGGGGAAACACAGTGCCATGCATGATGCCTGGCCCTTAAGAGATGCTCAAGGATTATTTGTTGAATGAATGAAAACTTGAAGTGGTCACTACGCCTGACTAACCTTCCTGTATTCTAGGGAGAGTTCAGAGTTTGTTCTACTCAAACAAACTCATTATGGATTCAATGAAATAAAATAGTCTGCCCAACCATTTTCCTTTTCCCTGTAAATAAGAAAAAAAAAATTAAAGTAGTATAAACAGGCAAATATAGACATCAAACACTATTAAACGAAATTCAATTGCTTTTAATTGAGTTCAAACTGTTTCTCCCTGAAAATCTCAATACGCTTCTGACTCACTTGGCAGTCGCTTTCAACATTTCAGAAGACAGCACTGGATTGACAGAAAAATTTTTTAGAGAATCGCACCTGGAAATTAAATAATTGAACACCGTCATATCAAATTGACTTAATAAAAAGCTTAAGTGCCCTTTCTTCCCTGCACTGTGCTAATTTACCATTCTAATTGACTAGAGTGGGGTATTCAGCAAGTATCAAATAGCTACGTGTATGATCGGCTTCATTTCCCACCACACTGACCCTGGATTAACCCTTCAGCTGTCACTCTACAGCTAATTGAATCCAGCGACAGTTTGGTGAGACATTCTTCGCTGAAATATTTAGCAAGGGTCTTAAATTCCCTCAGACTTATCCCAACCGCTGTGCCTGTCTTCCCATGGTACATCTGTTTCAGTGTCACAATATTTTGTCAAAAAACTACAGTACTGCCATGGTAACATCATAAACGCTTCCCTCACCCAACTCTTCAAGGAGTTTATAAAAATCCAGCTGTAAAAATTGGCCATCGGCTGGATGAGCTGGTGGTTTTATGTGTGGTAGTTAACCTTTTTTTCCTTTTCTTTCCTCACTGTTTTACCTCCAAAACTAGTCATTTAAAAATATACATTTATGTAGCCATCAGAGAGGAAATTGGGGTTGAGCTCAATTGACTTCTCTTATGACTCTGCTGCTTTCTAATGTTAAAATTGTCACTTTTTTTTAATGTTTTTGCCATCTGGGTGAGATCAGCTACAATTGGGGGTTCATTTTCCACCCTCCACTCATTTCCTCTTGCCTGGAAGTGTTCACTTCCCAGATTCCTTTTGAATGGAGTGAGAACCTTACATATAGGAAAAATACACAGGCGGTCTTGGAAAAAGGGAATAGGCATGGGAGGAATAAATCATTGGAGCACAGCTAATCTACTTCTATAGGCACCCACTTAACTCCACTCAAAATGGAGTGAAGTTGTTTATTTCTCCTTCAAAGGTAAGTTACATAAGATAGTTTGTTCCTCCATGATTCCTCATGGTTAGAGATTTCCACCCCCACCCCACCCCCACCCCCCCACTTTTCCCTGGTTTGGGATCTTGTGCTAAAATCCCATTTATTGGGGATGCTGGGGTAAGCTCAACGGGTTGAGCACTTGCTGAGCGCTTGCCTTGCAACCATGAGGTCAGGGGATCAAATCCCAGCCCCAGCCCTGTGCAAACTCACATGCTGAACTGCTGCACAACTGGTAACTGCCAGAATGGCAAAGAAGGTTCTCACCTCCCATGTGAGAGGCACCTGGTTCAGGTCCTGACCTGCGCAGCCCGACATTCACCTGTGAGTCACAACTAATGATGTACAACTATGGAGGCTGCTCTGGGCCCTCTCCCCTCCCCTCTCTCTCTCTCTCTCACCTTCTCTCAAAACAATAAAATAAATATATTTTTTTAAATCCCATTTATCCTTATCCTGAAGGTTTAGATAAGGTTGTGTAGAATTTCATCACTCCCAGAGGATGGAGGTGACAGAGGGAAATCTGTGTCACATAAGGAAAGGGAGATTTTTAAGATTTTTAAAAATAAAATTAAACTTGTTAGTAAAAACAGAAAACCCAAAACGTTAAGAAAGAGCCAACCGATATCTACTGGAGCTATTTTGAGTTAGAGTCTTTGACAGAATATAAATACACAAGTACTGATATGCTAATTATGCAACATTTCATGTTAGATGCCCTTGACTCAAATTCAGTTGGAGGTTTTGATACAATTATTATTTATGCTCATTTAGCTCAAGACAAACATAAAATGGGTGTTATTAAATGGTTCTTTCAGAAAGGAACTTGGATGGTCAGAATTCTATATTCAAGTCGAAAGTGGAAGTAGGGTTCCTCTGGACAAAGACACGCAAGGTCTGTTCTGAGGTTGGCAAGCTATGAGCTGTGTGTCCAAAGTCATATGGAGTGATTCTGAGTGGAACGGACAGGTTGGCCCGGGCACAGTTACAACACTGGTGAGGCCAATGACTTGTCTTTGGGACCTTCCTATCTTCCATTCTCTTTTTGTCTGTCTCTATGTCTCTGTCTGTCTCGGTCTCTCTCTTTCTGCACAATGCTTAAGTCCTGGTACAATTGTTCCACGTATGTATTCTTTGTGAATGACTGGATTTTTATCCCTTTCATTTCTAATTAATAATAATTAGTAATGTGTGATATCAGGGACTGTATAATTACATCTTGAATCTAGAGAGCTGTCATATCTTGAAACTGCTCACCCTAACACAGCAAATGAATAATTTTTCTCAGTCTAAAAAAAGATCTCCCTCTTCCATCCTTGCAGTGCGTGGTGTAATAGCATCAGTGCTTAGTCATGAATGACAGGGTCACAAAATGCTTACACTGTAGATGGTTATCGGTTAACTTATTAAAGAACTTATTTTCAGGCACTCTGCAGCTTGGAATCCCCCCTGTCCCCGCCACCCTGATGCCAAGAGGAGCTGTGCACGAGGGTCAGCTCTATCCAGGGTCACGCAAGGTCATCTGAGATCACCCTGGAAATTCCCTCCTACGAGTGTGAGGCGACAGTGGAATGAGAAGTGATTTGATTGGGCAGAGGTATTTCAATACAACAGCCATTCTGAACAGAAAACAAAATAGCACTACTACGGTCATTATCTCAATGTCTGTTATATTCCAGGAAGGAGCAAATGCTTGGAGAGGTTGAGCCAACAGTTCTGATCTACAGATTAAAAAAACAAAAAATAACTGAGAGTCTTCTGTGAATTAGTGGGATGAAGCTATGTGGATGAATGAACTCATATAGAAAGTAAGTACAATGTAAAGTGAGTCATGAAGAAATTAAGGTCAAAGTCTTAAGGAACTCCAACATTTCATTGTTAGAGAGTGAAAATAGTCAGGGAGAATAAGGAGAAGAAGTGGGAAATTTTGAAGGTTGCAGAAACCGGAGAAGAGAGGACTTCAAGAAGCTAAGTGTGGACGATATTCTTGAGTTCTCATGTCAGGTCAGGTAAAATAAGCAAAGAATACAAATTACTTAATATATTTTGGACTGAACTATATCCTCCAAAATTTGTATGTAGCAGCCCTAATGCCTTACATAACTGTTTTTGGAGATAGGGCTTTTAAAGAATTAAAGTTAAATGAGGTCATAAGGGTGGGGCCCTAATCCAATATGCTTGGGGCCCTTATATGAAGAGAAAGAGACTCCAGGGATGCACGCACACAGTGGAAAGGCCACGTGAAGACACAAGGAGAGGGTGGCCAAGGATAGAGGCCTCAGGAGAGACCAGCCCTGTTGGTACCTTGATCTTGGACTTGCAGCTTCCAACACTGCAAGAAGATAAATTTCTGTTGTCTAAGCTACTCAGTCTGTGATATTTGTTATGGCAGCCCCCATAGAACAAAACAGCAACAAAGGGTCATAAATGACCTATGATAATGGCGTATTTGGGGAGTGAGAAATAAAAAACTAGAATGGAGCATGTTGAAGAATAACTGGAAGATGAATACATAGAGATAGTGAGTATAGCTGACTCTTTCAAGATATTTGAATGTCAAGATTAAAAAAGAGATAAATCGGAAGGAATGTGGAATTACAGGATTATGAGGATAGAACTTGAAAATTGGCAAATAATGAATGAGAAACACCCTCGGTGTTCTCTACAGAACACACATACCTTCTCATTTTTTGCAGTATAGCTGAGAATTCACCAAAGCTTCAAGTTCTAGGTCTTTTTTGCTTAATAATTTATCTCTTCTCTCACATTTAACTATAAACAGCCAGGAAAACCCAGGTCAGACCTTCAACACGTTGTTGCTTAGAAATCTCCTAAACTAAATATCCAAGTTTACTAAACACAAGTTCTACCCTCCACAGAATACTAGACTATAACGTGGCCAAGTTCTCTGCCACTTGATCACAGGGTTGCCTTTCTTTCAATGTTCAGTAACATGTCCCTCATCACAATCTGAGACCTCACCCGAGGCACTTTTCACGTCCCTATTTCTACCAACAATCCCTTCAAGGCGATCTAGGTTTTTTTCCTAACATGCATCTCAAAACTTTCCCAGCTCTCCCCACTTTCAAAGGCACTTTCCACTTTAGATATTTTGTCTTGGCTTTTAAATGGTCATCTTCCATGCTTCCCATGCAAGAGACCCCAGCCAGGTTCCTGCCCTTCGAGGTCCCAAGCCCACCTATAGAGTGAAACTGTCTGGGAAAACAAATGACACACAACTACGGAGACTGCGCTGGGCCCTCCCTTTTCTCTCTGCCTCTCTCTCTGTCAAAAACAATAAAAATAAATCTTTAAATGGCCATCTTGTCTCCGTGATCTCATGTAATTTTCCTTCTGAACGTGTCTGTGTCCCAATCTACCTTCTTATAAGAACATCAGTCACTATTGGATTAGGGCCCACCCTACTGATTGACCCCATTTGAATTTAATTACCTATGTAAGCAACCTACCTCCAGTTACAGCTGCTTTCTCAGGTACCTGGGGTTAGAGCTTCAGTATATGAATTTTGGGAGGACACAATTCAGCTCATAACATCTCAGGTTTTCAGCATGATCACTGAGCTGGTGTGATAAGAAGAGATTTCAGGGCTCCAGGGATGCAAGGGTATGAGAAGGGAGAGCAATTAGGAGGGAGATCGATTATATGGCTCAGTCCAAGGTGACACTATGATTGAGGTGGTAATAAGAGTTTGCACTTGGGAACTATTTTAAAAGGTGAGGAACAAGAACTAGCTTTAGAATTGCATGTAGGTTACAAAAGGGGGAATTTTGAGATTAACTTGCAGGCTTTTAGCCTGAGTAGCTGAAAAGATGGAATTGTCATGACCAGAGATGGGCTAATTATGGGACAAGCAGACTGGGGTGAGGTGATCAGGAACTCTGTTTAGGACATGCTAAGTTTGAGATGTCTGTTATACATCTAAACAGAGGTGTCAGGTAGGAATTTGAACCTGAGACTGAAATTTGGGGTAGAGGTGTGGGCTAGAGAGATACATTTTAGAGTAATTATTATATAGGTGGTATTAAAAAATAAGAGACTGCATGAAACTGCTAAGGGGAGGGCATAATAAAGGGAAAAAATGTCCAAGGTCAAATGCATGAGGAAGAACCAGCAGCAAAAGTGACTAAGAATGAGTAGCCAGGAAGGTAAGAGGAAACCCAAGATCATGTGGTTCTCAGGATCCAGGTAATGATATTTCCAGGGCAGAGAGAATAATCAACTATTTGCCAAATGCTATAGACCAGCGGTCCCCAACTTTTTTGGCACCAGAGACCAGTTTCGTGAAAGACAATGTTTCTACAGACCTGCGGTAGGAAGGGAAAGGGTTTGGGATGATTCAACTGCATTACATTTATTGTGCACTTTATTTCTACTATTGTTATTGCATTGTAATGTATAATAAAATAATTATACAAGTCACTTGCCACTATGAAGTCTGCCACCAGATGCAGCTTGTCACTTGCCGCTCACTGACAAGGTTTTGATATGAGTCAGGAAGCAATAGATTTATCATGATCTCTGTGCCGTCAAACCTCTCTGCTCATGTGAACCTGTAGTTGCAGCCACTCCCCAGCGCTAGCATCACTGCCTCAGCTCTACCTCAGATCATCGGGCATTAGATTCTCATAAAGAACATGCAATCTAGATCCCTCTCTTGTGCAGTTCACAACAGGGTTCTCACTCCTATGAGAATCTAAGGCCACCACTGATCTGACAGGAGTCGGAGCTCAGGTGGTCATGCAAGCAATGGGGAGATACTATAAACACAGAGGAAGCTTTGCTCACTCACCTGCCCCTCACCTCCTGCTGTGTGGCCTGGTTCCTAACAGACCACGTGGTCCAGGGGTTAGGGGACCCCTGCTCTAGACATATAGACAGTTCAATAAAATGAGCACCAAGATCTGACCATTAGATTAGCAACATGGGGGTCATTAGTGACCTTGAATATGCATTTACTTAATGTGAATCAATTTTTAAGAACATGATCAATTCTGTGGCACTGAAAAGTTGAGTTTGTAGATCAAATTGTAGACAGAACAATGCCAAGGAAAATATATCCTTTATGTTTAAGTGTCTAGCTGTCCTCTCTAGATAATCTGCTGACTCTGTGCTGATTAAACCACAACGACCTCTTCCTGTATTGACGATAAGGTTAGAAATGCAGTCAATGCTACTTGGTCTTGGAGTCTCTGCAAACTTCAAGTTTTTGTTTCTGATGTCATTAAATGCTACCACAGTGCCCGGGGCATTGTAAGCAGTCAATAAGTATCAAATGAATAAACTAAAAGATGAATGTAGTTGGATAAGTGGGTATCAATCAATGACTAGTTTCCTTACTCTACTTTGTGTTAGTTTAAACCCTCTAAGAGAGAGATAGTAAAAATGAGATTAGCTCTTCAAGCCAGGAGTTCATAACTATGTAATAATGAATTTTTCAATTGTCCTTTTTCTTCTAAGGATGAAAAGCTCAACTCCCCATGTCCACATAGCTCTGAGACCAACATATACTGTTTTTAAAGACAAAACAAAAACCTTATAGAATCTCATCCACCCTACTTAAGGCATTCATTTACTGGGAGCTTTCAGTATTCCATGTTAATTTAGGGAAGTGGAAACAATTTTCTCAAGTCTCCAAAAGGCCATACCTATTTTGGAGCCTCAAGGTCATAGACTCAGAGTCCTAGGTAGGTCAGAAAGATGTGTCACCTACTATTTTGTTCCAATATAGAAATAGTCAACACTGAGCTTGAAGATTATGACAGACCTTCACGTGCAGCCTTGTGCAGCCTTCTGCAGCACGGGGAACATGGCTACTCTAAATTAGATATAATACCATGTTCTTAAAAAATCCTGATATACTTAATATGAATACTGGAAACATCTGTTAATTTTATTTCAGCGAATAAATTACTATTATTTTAAAGTGTGGCCTCTTGTCAGTTATACTAGTATATTCTCATTCCCACCCTTCTTAGGTTTGGCTGTATTTACTGGGATCCTATGGGCAGAGTTTAAACCTAGACTTCCTGTATAGATGACAATCTATATAATTTTCTGTCTAGTTTGCAAAGACCCCAGAAAGAGAGATTATGCAAATTTTGTCCCAGAACATTCTTTCCCTATTCTTTCTTCTTTTTGGTGAGTCTCATTCCCTTAAAAGATTTTGTTTGTTTGTTCTGCCTCTTAAAAAAAATGTACAGGAGTACTTTGATTGAGTAGCTTCTCCAGCAATGTTCCAGGCAATAATCATAGTTGTCTTATACTTCACTCACAGATCTTAGCTTCCAGACTTAGATAATCTGAGAGTATTTCTTTTGATTTATTCATGAAATGAATTATGGGGGCCCACACTGAGTCCTGTGGGGAAGACGAAGATGTACAAATGACACAGGTCTGGAGTCTCCCAGGGACGTGGCATGTGGCCCCAAGCTATGTAGGACACTCTTCTGTGCTTCCTTTAGCTTGGCTTCCTCTCTCGTGTTTGCTTAATCCTCACATTGTTAGCAAAGTAGAGAAAGAAAGGGTAAAGAGAGGGCTGCCTCTGCCACTTTCTCCAGCCTCCCCTCTCCTTTTTTATCATTCAATTTATTGGGGTAACATGGCCGAGTAAAGTTACATCGGTTCTAGGTGTACAATTCTACAATGCATCACCTACATGCCGCATCATGAGCTTACCACCAGAATCAGGTTCTTGTTTGTTCGGTTTTTTTTCCATCACCATATACTTGGATCCCCCTCCCCCATCCCTCTTCCCCCTACCCCTCTGGCAGCCACTAAACTATTGTTTGTTTCCATGAGATTTTTTTTTTCTTTTCTGTTTTGACTGTTCATTTATTCTATTCTTTATTTGCCACATATAAGGGAGCTCATATGGTATTTGTCTTTCTCAGTCTGACCTACTTCACTTAGCATGGTATCTTCTAGTTCCATTCATGTTGTTGCAAAAGGTACGATTTTACTTTTCTTTATGGCTTCATAATACTCCATGCCGCCATCCCACCCTTTTTTAAGAAGTAAAATTTTTGCTAGAATTCCCCCAGAGCTTCCCCCTATTTTTTCACTAGCCCATACTTGGCTCTAAGAACACTGTTAAAACTGTCACTAATAAAAGGATGGGATGACTGTGACTGGCATAGACTATTTCAGATGGAGTATATGTTGGGGAATCAACCAGAAGAGCTATAGTGGGCAGGTGAACAAATCATAAAATACAAGCCATTAAAGAGACATAATTGTCAGTGTTTGGGTGTTAAACCTGAAGACCTTATTTCCAGGTAGGGATTAAGAAAGAACTGACTTCTGGATTGAAAACTGGAATTACACACAAGAAGATGAAAAAGGAGTATTTTAATTTGCTAGTCAAAAAATGGGCAATGAGAAAGAAAGGGAAATATATAAATAAAGTCACAAGTTACATTTGGCTGAGGTAAAGCAATATGAAGGTATACCCATTAGCTTTTGCTGGGACAATAACCTCACATCTCAGAGGTTTATAGTCATTACCTCTTACCCAGGGTTTCACTTGCCAAAGTTTCAGTTACTTACAGTCAACCATGGTCCAAATATATTACATGAAAAATTCTAGAAAGAAATAATTCTTAAGTTTTAAACTACATGCTGCTGGGAGTAGCATGATGAAATCTCACGCAGTCCCGCTCCATCCCGCCTGAGACATGAATCATCCCTTCAGCCAGGGTCTCCTTGCTCTGTGTGTTCCCTGCCCGTTAGTCACTCGTTGGCCATCTAGGTGATCGGATGAACTGTTGTGGCATCACACGCTTGTGTTCAAGGAGTACTCAACTTACTTAACGATGGTCCCAAAACACAAGAGTTGTGATACTGGCAATTCAGATATGCTGTAAAGTGCCTCCTTTAAGTGAAAAGGTGCAAGTCCTTGACTTAATAAAGAGAGAAAAAAATTATAAGCTGAGGTTGCTAAGATCTACAGTAAGAACAAATCTGTGAAAATGTGAAGTAAAAAAAAACACAAAATTGTTCTAGTTTTGTTGTCGCACCTCCAAATGCCAAAGTTAAGGTGACAGTGCATGAAAGGGCTTAGTTAAAAAAGGCATTAAATCTGTGGATGGAAGACATGAACAAAAAAATCGTGTTTAGATTGATGGCAACCTGTTACGCCAGAAAGCACTGAGCCTATATGACAATCCCCTGAAATGAGTGACACCAAGCTGTTTAGTCAAGTAAGGGATAGTTACAATAAGATATTTAGAGAGAGAACACATTCACGTACCTTTTATTATAATGCATTGTTATAACTGTTCTGCGGTTACTATTAGTTATTGTTAATCTCTTACTAAATCTAATGTTTAAGTTAAACTTTATCACCAGTATGTATGTACATGTAGAAAAAACCATAGTACATATAAGGTTTGGTACTACCCACAGTTTTAGGCCTCCACTGAGGGGTCTCAGAAAGTGTCCCCTGCAGACAAGAGGTAACTACTGGGGGTGCCTGGATAGTTCAGCAGTTGAGCGTTTGCCTTGCAATTGCAAGGTCCAGGGTTCATTCAATTTCCAGCTCCGGCTCGTGCAAACCCATAGGCTGAACTGCAGTGTAACTGGTAACCGCCAGGATGGCTCAGTGACAAAGGTTCTTGCCTCCCATGTGGGAGGCCCTCAGTTCAGTTCCTGCCCCATGTGGCCCCGCATCCACCTGCATGGAATGAAACTATGCCACTAATGATGTATTAATGATGTACAACTATGGAGACTGCTCTGGGACCTCCCCTCTTCTCTCTCTCCCTCTCTCACCTTCTCTCAACAATAAAATAAATCCTAAAACAAAACAAACAAAAAAATGACTAATGTAATTACAACTATTTGTCCTGCTCAAAGGTCTACCAGTCATCTGCAGCTCTGTTTGGCCCCATTCCAAGTGTCTTCTTATTCTGGACCACCAGGCTGTAGAGACAGCCTCTGTCTGCCACATGCTTCTCTCATAGCAGAGAGCAGAAGCCCAAACCTGTGGTTTCTAGGGGCCCAGTGGTCATCAAAATTGCACCACTAAGGAAGAGGCCCAGCGGCTGGGGGGACTCTTTGGATTCCGGAGGTGTACGCGTACAGTTAAGTATGCTGCTCTCGTCAATTTTCCAAGTTATCTTTAAGCTCATTTCCCAAGGGGTCCAGAGCAAGAGAAAGATCTGCAATGGGTCCAGACTACTATATACAAACTACTCTACGAATTGGGTGCTCTGATCCAGCCGATCAGAGGGTGAATGAAGTATCTGAAATGCCAGATGGAGTCTCTGAAATCCTGGATGAGGGGATCGCCACGTAGACTCTTACGATATAGATGCAGAGTTATGTCCTCTTCTGTAAACTCCCTACTGCTCTCTGTGTGAAAACCAGCTCCTGGCTTGCTGCTGATAAAGAACAAGTATTTGACCATTGAAACCCTCTGACCACCAGACCACACGTGCCTCCACAAAATGATGGCTTTTTCTTCTCCCTTCCAGATCTTGTGCAGAGAGCTCACATTGGCACATTCTTGCCTGAAGCAATATGGATTGAGGACTTGGGGAAACATTACCCTTGGCAGTGCAGAGGCCCTAGAAAAGGTGGTGGTGATACCAAGTTGGCAAAGAGCACTGAGACTGGAAAGAGAGATGGGGACTCATTCATGGAGGGCCTTCAATGCTAATCCCAAGAAAAAAAGGCAACAGGGAGTCGCCTCAGGTTTTAGGTAGAAGGGTCATATGATCAGAGATTGACTCCAAAGCTCTTTCAAGTTCTCTGTAGGTAGAAAAGTCACAGGTGGACTGAACAGCATCATAACACTTCCCCCTTAACAGTGTTCCTTTGCGCCTGGTACTGAAATAATGTATTCTGGTTTAATCTTTACAAGTAAATCCTTTTAATCCTGTACATATTATCCTTGCAAGGTAGATTTTAACATCCCTATTTTTATGACGAAGAGACTGAGATTCAGAGAGATTAAGGAATTTGTTTAACTTCCCCCAGCTAAGAAGGTGTAGGAGCTGGTACCTCAGTAGGTTTTCATGTCATTGCAGCATCCAAACCCTTGCACCATGGTAGGCTGTCTGCCTATGAACTAAATCACAGAGATAGGAGCTCTACAGACAGGAAGTCCAGGGGGCACGCAACTCTGAGGTGCTGAACTCTTGCATTCATTCATTTATTCCTCCATTCAATAGATAACTAGAAGCTAGAAGGTAGGCACTTTAGAGGTTTGAAGGATACGATTTTTAGCATGTCCCAAACTGAATCTTTAGATGTCATATTCAACTTGGTTCCAGGTGAATTAAGCTGTTACAACTGCTGATTTAATTGTCATCTTCTTCATTACAGTATAAACTCCAAGAAGGTAGAACTGTGTCTGTTTTATATTTCCCAGTGTCTAGCACATAGACATTGCTCAACAAAGATTTGATGAGTAAATGTTAAGAGTGACTGGCTGATAGAATGAGAAGAAGCACACAGAATGCACTTCTCCCATGGTAGTAAGGAAAAGCTGGTAGGCTTTTTCTTGCTGATGAGACTATTCTTTTAAACATGCAGCATCAGCTATCTCTCACATACTCTCCAGTTTGAGAGAAAATCGCCTAATAATTCTTTCAGTCTCAGTCTCCTTTGCCACAAGATTGTCTAAAGAAGACATCTCATTCCTTATGTCAATTCTCCAATGACAAACTTTCAAAGATCCTTCACTTGACTGCAAAGTTTAGCATAATGTCTCAGGCCCCTTGGAGAGTCTGTTTTCAGCCCATCTATTCAGCTTTCTTCTCATCATTTTCCACCAGCAATACAACCCAACCTTTTAGACCCTGTACCCCATCCACACACAAGACTGTTTGCAATTCTTTAAGTATTTTGGGCCTTCTTCCATTTCTCCACTGAACTCTGACTTACCCTTCAAGATATGGCAGCTCAAATGTTCTCTTGAGTGTCACACCTCATCCATGATCAATAATACTTTGTTTATAAATCTACTGTCGTTCTTCCCATACTCTATTCTGATTATATACTTCCATGTCCACGTTTTTCCAGTCTTAGAAAGAGCTCAGAAGTAAGGCTGTATTTGTCTTTGCATGGATGGCTCCTAGAGAGGTGGCCAGTAGGTCATAGGTGTTCAGCAAATGATGCTCGGATGAATGAGCCCACAGTGGCT
>PVKE010035080.1:0-17057 GCA_004027555.1 Craseonycteris thonglongyai | reverse complement strand
TCAGGTTGTATTTCATATTCAAAGTTAGTATCTTTATTTCTAAGATATGTTTGAAAAAAAATCAAGTTATAGGGGAACTTCACAGATTTATACATGTAAAAAGCATCACAATGTATTTTAGGAGAGCAACAAAAATATGACATCTTTTTCTGACATTTTTATTGTTGCTAAAATATCTTATGGGTTTGTGCTGCTTCATTTTTCCTGGAAGTCTTTCTGGTGGATAAAAATGGGGAGCATGTTTAGATGTTGAAGTTTGATCTGTCATTACTGCTTTTCCAATATCAGAATCTGATGTATGAGGAATTTCCTCTAACCAAGCCTGAGCCAAATTTAACAGGAAACTGTGAAACTTCGTTTTTGATGTTTGATTCAGTTTTTGAAAGATGTGGAATGAATTGAATAAGGCACAGTGAGGATGTTAAGAAACACCTTCTTAGGCCATTTCAAGGTTTTTTTCTAAAGACAGAGTTGTATGCCAGATACTGATCAGCAAGATCAATACTGTGTTTGTAATTGCTGTAATCCACTACACAGTGGGGATTCTGGATGGGGAAGCCTGTATTACAATCTATTCTATTGATATTTACTAGTGTTGTGTTATAGATTGTTGAAATCATTTGAATGTTGTGTTGTTTTTTATTTAACATTTAATATCTGCAACATAATTTCTCCTTTTCTCTTGTGACATGTTTTTCCACATTGTAGTGTTACATTTTTTAGAGATTTTGGTGTTCCATGATTTGCTCTTATTGTTCCACACATTCTGACCTTTGTCACTAACAAATTAAAGGCCAAATTTACACTGTTTTAAAACTGTCTGCATACAGGTGGTGCCATTTGTTCACATATGGATCCATAATATTCATAATGGTGCTCTCCAAACTCATACATTTCCCACAGTAGGTAAGAAAATTACAAATATCTCCAGGTTTTGACTCACAAACTATTCTGTTGAGAATATCATATTTTATCATTTTACTTGGGTTAGAAACTTGGAAGTGAATTCCTCCCCTCTATGGTATTATGCCTTCATCAAGTGATACATTCTTTTCTGGTTCATACAACTTCTAAAGTATCTGTTATGACAGAAATTGAACCATTTATAGTGTCCCATCCATTTATTTTAAAGATTTTTCTATTGCTTTTTACAGACAGAGAGAGAGAGAGAAAGAGAGTGACAGAGAGACAGAGAGAAGGAGAAGGGCCTAGAGCAGTCTCCATAGTTGTACATCAGTAGTTTTCAATATATAGTGGTTTTATTACACATGTGGGTGCGGGGCTTCACAGAGCAGGAAGTAGGTTAGGGGCCTCCCACATAGAAGTCATGCCCCTGTAAGCTGGGGGCCTGCCACAAGAGAAGCACACCCAGGGTGGGAGTCGAACCATGGACCTCCCACATGGGAAGATTGCCCCAGCAAGAACCAAACTGGGAGCACACCCCAGTTCAACATATGGGTCTGTATGGGCTGGTGCCAGGATTCAATCCCTGAACACCAGGGCTACAAATAAAATGCTCAACCCACTGAGCCATCCCAGCATCCCCTATCTATTTATTTTAAGAGAGAATTGTGGAAAATATATAATCTAATATATGCATTATCTGGGTTCTAACAAAGGAACTCGAAAGACTCATATAAGTCATCCAAAGTGAATGTGTTAATTTCAAATGCATAAAAAACCTGCCAAACTGTTATTCTCTGGAGCTTTTTAGATCTTGCTCCCTGGCATATGTCATGAGTTTATCTCAAATAAACTCTTAGAAGAATTCTCTACAGTTTTGTGTGTTTTTTTACATTGACAATTCCAATTCTAGTCTAATCAGAGATCAGCATGTTATGAAAATAAAGAGAAGGGAATATCTAGGTTTACATTGAAAGGAGGAACTGTTGAAGGAATTACTGAGAAACTGTTTAAAAATAACTTTTCTAAGAATATCTTAAATGTAGCTTTTAGAAAACTAAGAATGGGAAAACTTCAACTAAAGGTCAAAATTGAACCTGTAATTTCAACTAATTTAGGTCTCCAAGGAATATTGTTCCATTTCTATTCTTTGTTAACGGTACTCAGAGAGCAATAAACTCCACCCCACAGCATGCTTCTGGTTCCTCCTATGTCAGTTAGTGTATTGTAACAGACAGCATAGGAACTTGGACCTGAAGTCAAAGGAGTGCCAGATAGCCAGGAGGAATGCTGGATAAGCTGACCACAAGAATACCACCACCCCATCACTTTTTACAAACATGCAGAAGTAACCAATTTTATCTCCATTCTAACCATGTATTCCCTTGCAGACATCAAAACCAGTATTCTACAGGTACAGTTAATCAAGGTTTGACCACTATAGGACCTTCCTGGGGTGGCAACAATGAGCAGACTGCCACCTTGCTACCACAACATAGGTGTGAACATAGTTACCAGGCAATGCAGCTGGAAGTCACTCAACCCAGAAATGGCAGATTCAGAATGCCTGCCTTTTCCAAAAAGCCCACTTTGTTCCCAGCTTATAAAATCAGCCAAGCAGAGCCAGACACCAAGTCACTTTGAAGGACCTTCTTTGCCTTCTGTGCTGCCTTTCTCATGCTTGAGCATAAGCTTAATAAAATTTGTCTAAAACATTTTCTGGTATTTTCTCTTTATTTCAATCTTGGGGAATCCAAATGCCAGTAACAGTACGAGGCATTGCACTGTTGTGGAAAAGTACTGTTTTGTTGTTGTTGTTGTTGTTATTGTTGTTTTGTTTTTGTTTTTATTCTTGTTTTTTGTTTTCATTTTTTGATAGCAATTTGACCTTGTTAGGTGGCTTGGTCAATCTCTCTTACTTAAACATCAGATCTCTCTACTACTGACAACACATATTACTTAGAAACAGGATGAGTTCTAAATGCTCAATTGTATATTACTTGTTTAGAGATCAGGGTATTGTCCAATAGAAACAATCTCTTAAATTATATGTATGTTAGACAATTACCCCTGAAAGTGTACTTAAGCTGTATGTTCACTGAAATATCATGTATTTATTTATTTACTTATTTTTATTTATTTATTTTTATTTTTGACAGAGAGAGAGAGATACAGAGACAGAGACAGAGAGAGAACTGAACTGGGCAACCTCCCAGTTCAGCATATGGTTCCGCATGGGCCGGGGCCAGATTTCGATCCCCGGTCCCCGGCGCTGCAAAGTGAGCACTTAACCCACTGAGCCATCCAGGCTTCCCTGTGTATTTATATTAAATAACATTTTAGGGGAAGCCAGGATGGCTCATCTGGTTAAGTGTTTGCTTTGTAGCCCTGGGAACTAAGGATTGAATCCCGGCACCAGCCCATGCAGACCCATATGCTGAACTGGGGTGTGCTTCCCATGTGGGAGGCCCCCAGTTCAGTTCTTGCCCCCTAGTTTGGCCCCTGGCTCGAGGGGGCGTGGTTCTTATGCAAGAGGTCCCCAACCCAGTTCTTGCCCTGAGCAGCCCCCGCCCACCTATGTAGAATAAAACTATTTTGAAAACTGATGACATACAACTACGGAGACTGCTCTGGGCCCTCCCCCTTTCTTCTGTCTCTCTCTCTCTGTCTCTGTTTCTCTCTGTATCTGTCAAAAACAATAAAAAATAAATCTTAAAAAAATAACATTTTGAAAGAAACATTTACAATTCTGGTAATTTTAACACAAATTATCAAAAGAAAAATAAATCAGTAATACATTTAGCTTGGCATAAGAAGAAAATCAGGTTACATTTAGCTTGGAGAGAGAAAATCAGGTTAAATTAATAGGATTATGAGGCTATACATACAAATTTTTAAGGAGCATGTAAAAATGCTTTCTGACAAGTTGGTAATTTCAGAGTTTTAGAGGTTAGGTTCTTTAAAATATCTATTGCCTCATTAAATCACATATATGTTTTTTGTCTGCATTGGTACGTAGCTTAAAGGCCAAATAGTTATATTTTGTATTACAAAAGGAGTCAAGAGAAAGAACATGAAAAGAACAGAATTGTATTATAGTAATACAGCCAGCAAAGAAGATGCTAGGGAAGACTTCAGAAGCAATCCCATGAAATTAAGACACAGAACACAGAAGTTCAGCATTTGCTTTTGTGTCTTGTAATCTAATGGAGGCCATGGCTAAAACATTAAAACAATAAAATTAATAGAAAACTCCACAAATAAACATAGCCTTTATTTGTAGATGATATGATTGAATATAATATATATATGCATTTACATGCATATATATATATATATATATATATATATATATAGCAAATGTATAACAATACATTTATTAACACTAGAGAGGTAATTTAGCAGTTACTAGATACAAACAGAAAAATCATATTTTTCTATGCAAAAACAAAAACTATTAGAAAATTTAATTGGGGGATGCCAGGTGACTCAGTGGGTTGAGTGTTCATCTTGCAGTCCCAGGGTCTGAGGATCAAATCCTAGCCCTGACCCATTTGGACCCATATGCTGAACTGGGATGTGCTCCAGTTCAGTTCTCACCAGAGCAAGCTTCCCAGATAGGAGGCCCCCAATTCAGCTCCTGCTCCAAGCCTGCTTCCTCTGTATGGGACCCCCAGCTGCGCAGGCATGCCTCCAATGCAGGAGATCCCCAACTCAGTCCCTGTCTTGCACAGCCTTGTGCCTACCTGTGGAACAAAAGAACATCAAAAACTAATATACAACTATGGAGACTGCTCTGGAGTCTCCCCCTTCTCTGTCTCTCTCTGTCTCTCCCTCTCTGTTGAAAAACAATAAAAAAAAGAAAAGAAAATCCTAAATACTCTACAAAGATTAAAAAAGAAATATTTAGAAACAGTAAACACATACAGTAAAGTTAAGGATAAAAGTCAGTGTACAAAAATTCATTGCATTCTTATATGCTAACAATGAAACTTCAGAAAAAAAAAAGAAAATAAACAAAACAAAACCAATACCTTTAGCAGTTGCAACAAAAACAATAAAATACCTAGGAATACACTTAACAAAGGATGTAAAGGACTTATACACTGAAAACAATAAGACCCTATTAAAAGAAATTGAAAATAAAACAAAGAAATGGAAATATATTAAGTGTTCATAGACTGGAAGAATCAATATAGTTAAAATGGCCATATTACCCAAACAAGACTAGGAAGTTCCTTGTCACCACTGTATATTCAACATAGTACTAAAAGATTTAATGAAATCCCTATCAAAATCTCAATGACATTTTTTCAAGAAATGGATTATAAAAATCATCAGATTTGTATAGAATCACAAAAGAATCTGAATCACCAAAGAAATCCTACAACACAAGAACAAAACTAAAGGCATCATACTCCCTGACTACAATTTATACTGCAAACCAACAATAATCAAAACAACATGGTTTGAGTAGAAGAACAGACACATAGACCAACAGAATAAAATTGAAAACCCAGAAAGAAACCCACATATATATGGGCAGATAACTTCCAACAAAGGACACTAAAACATAAAATGGAGGAACAAAAGCCTCTTCAATAAATTGTGCTGGGAAAACTGGAAAACCATGTACAAAAAAATAAATCTAGGGGAAGCCGGGATGGCTCAGTGGGTTAAGCGCTCAATTTGCAGCGCCAGGGACCAGGGATCGAATCCCGGCACCGGCCCGTGTGGAACCATATGCTGAACTGGGAGCTCCCCCAGTTCAGTTCTCTCTCTGTCTCTGTCTCTGTATCTCTCTCTCTGTCAAAAATAAAAATAAATAAATAAAAATATATTTTAAAAAAAAGTGAAAATCCTTTTAAAAAATAAAAATAAAAAAAATAAATCTAGATTGTGCTCTCTCACCATATATAAAAATTAACTCAAAATGGATCAAAGACCCCCACATAAGACCCAAATCAATAAAGTGCATAGAAGATAACATTGCTACTAAACTTATGGACTTTGGGTTCAGGGAGGAATTTATGAATTTGACCTTAAAAGATAGGGAAGTAAAAGCAAACATAAATAACAGGACTATATCAAACTGAAAAGCTTCTGCACAGCTTAAAAACCCATCAGTAAAACAATGAGGCAACTTGGGGAAGCCGGGATGGCTCAGTGATTAGGCGCTCACTTTGCAGCGCCGGGGACCGAGAATCGAATCCCAGCCCCGTCCCATGTGGAACCATATGCTGAACTGGGGGAAAGTTTTCTCTCTGTCTCTGTATCTCTCTCTTTCTCTCTGTCAAAAACAATAAAAAAATAAATTAAATAAATAAAAACCATACAAGAAAACCCAAAACTTAGAAAAAACATAACAAAACAAAAACAATGAGGCAACCAACTTAAGGAGAGAATATATTAGCAAGTAATACCTCTGATAAGGGAATAAAATACAAAATATATAAGAAGTTTGTACAACTCAAAAGCAAAAAACCAAAAAATCCAATTTAAAAACTGGCAGAGGACCTAAACACTTTTCCTAAGAATACATAGAAATAGCCAACAGATATATGAAAATACGTTCTACTCCACTGGCAATTAGGGAAACGCAAATCAAAACCACCGTAAGGTATCACCTCACACCTGTTAGAATGCCTATCATTAAAAAAAATAGATAAGGAATAACAAGTGTTAGAGTAGCTATGTAGAAAAAGGAACCCTCATACAATACTGGTTGGAATGAAAATTAGTACAGCCGCTATGGAAAACAGTATGAAGTTTCCTCAAAATTCAAAAGGAGAGTTATCATATGACTCAGCAATCCTGAATAACTACTCCAAAAATCTGAATTGTCTGCAAAGATAGATGTATCCCAATGTTCACTGCAGCATTACTCACAGTGGCCAAGACAAGGAAACAAGAAAAGTCTCCTTCAACAGATGACTGGATAAAGGAGTGGTATCCATACACAATAGAATATTACTCAGCTATAACACAGGATGAAATGCTGCCATTTTCAACAAGAATGATCTTGAGATCAGGCTAAGAGAAATAAGTCAACATAGTACTAGAAGGTTTAATGCAATCCCTATCAAAAATATCAATGACATTTTTTCAAGAAATGGATTTTTTAAATCATCAGATTTGTATAGAATCACAAAAGAATCTGAATAACCAGAAAAAGTCAAGAACTATACCATTTCACTCATATCTGGGATATAAAACTGAAAGCAACAAAGGAACAAGACACATAAAGAAACAAAACTTATAAACAAAGACAATAAGTTAGTGTTTACCAGAGGGTAAGGGGAGAATGGGTTGATAAAGGAGAGACGATCAAGTATATGGTGACAAATGGAGAACTGACTCTGGATGGTGAGCACACATTACAACATATAGATGATATGTTATAGAATTGTACACTTCAACCCTATGAGATCTGACAATTAAATTTACAAACTCATCCTAGAAAAAGTGCCACATACCTCATTGTTGAATATGAATATAGTCACCTTCAAAGTCCTCCCCTTGGAAAGCTATGCACTGATACCGGGGCCTAGTTCACCCTTCAAAGCAAGTTTGGAACTCTATTTCTGGAATGGCCGTCAGAGCCATTGCCATATTACCCTTGATATCCTGAATGTCATCAAAATGCCTTCCTTTCTTTTTTTTTAAGATTTATTTTTGTTTGTGACAGAGAGAGAGAGAGAGAGAGAGAGAGAGAGAATGCCTTGGCAAAGGTCAATTCTGCTTTGCTTTTGTTCATTGGTGAGCTCCTTCAGGACCATTTTTGAACGCACCTTTCTTACACTAAGATTTTCATTGAGGGGAAGCTGGGATGGCTCAGCAGGTTAAACGCTTGCTTTGCAGCCCTGGAGACCAAGGATCAAATCCCGGTCCTGGCCCATGCAGACCCAGTCCCGGCCCATACCGGGACCTATGAGGGAGGCTCCTGGCCCAGTTCCTGCCCTGTGCAGCCCTGCACACACCTGTGGAGTGAAACTATATGAAAAACTAATACTATCAACTATGGAGACTACTCTAGGCCCTCCCCTTCTCTCTGTCTCTCTTTGTCTCTCTCTCTCTCTCTCTCTCTCTCTCTCTCTCTCTCTCTCTCTCTCTCTCTCTCTCTCTGTCAAAAACAATATAAATTAAAAAAAAGATTTTTATTGAAGATTTTTGTCTTTCTCTATCGATATTTACCTGGTCTGCTATGCTTCTCACAGTCAACCAATGATTTTGATGCACAATTTGATGAGTTTTTGCAATGCTTTCATTATTTCTGCTTGTTGCTGGCAGCACTGATCTCTCTTCATCAGCGACACTTACTTTTTTTTTTTAATATATTTTTATTTATTTATTTTTATTTTTTTGACAGAGAGAGAGAGATACAGAGACAGAGAGAGAACTAAACTGGGGGAGCTCCCAGTTCAGCATATGGTTTCCCATGGGCCGGGGCCGGGATTCGATCCCTGGTGTCCGGCGCTGCAAAGTGAGCGCTTAACCCACTGAGCCATCCCGCCTTCCCCGACACTTTCTTTCCCCTCAGAAAAACCGTTTAATCTGTACACTGCCATTTTCTTCATAGCATTATCCCCATAAACTTGGACTAACATGTGTCTGATTTCACTTCCTCTCTTTCCAAGTTTAACAAGAAATTTAATGTTTGTTCCTTTGATCTAATTCAGGCTTCACACAAAAACATGCAATAACAATAATGAACACCACTCAGCAAGATACCACCACATGTCAACACGAATACAGCTGTGAGACACTGATATGCCAAGGTTATGAAACTACTAAGTCATACAGTGATGCTTCCATAAGCACACAGTGAGTGGCAATTCAGCAAACTTAATTGTCAGACCGCATATATAATTTTGTTAACCAATGTCAACCCAATAAATTTAATAATAAAATAAAATAAATAATAAACTGCAGACTGTGAAAGAAATTTATAATGCAGTTAAATGACATTGCATTGATATTAAGACTATATGTGAAGTATAGTAGAATAAGCAAATGAATAAGACCAAATTTAAAGCAATCATATTGAACAAATCCAAGGAGCAAATTAAAATAACAATGAGTAATTATTTATTTATAATTTTTAAAAATTTTTTAAAGATTTATTTTTATTGTTTTTCAACAGAGAGAGAGAGAGACAGATAGAGAGAGAAAGAGAGAATGGGGAGGGCCGAGAGCAGTCTCCATAGTTGACAGCATTAGTTTTCCATATAGTTTCCCTCCACAGGTAGGCACAGGGCTGTGCAGGGCAGGAACTGGGCCAGGAGCCTCCAGCATAGGCCTGACAAGAACTGACCTGGGGGCACACCCCAGTTCATCATATGGGTCCGCCTGGGCCGGGGCTTGGATTCGATCCTTTGGCGCCGGGGCTGCAAAGCGAGCGCTTAACTCGCTGATCCATCCCAGCATCCCCTGAGTAATTATTTTGACCTTAGAAGTTAAGTTGGTGGTGATGCAGGAATATAGGCAATCACATTCAATCTTGATGAGATATAAATTGAACAAATATATCGTACAGGAAAATTAAGAATACTAGTATCCTTTGACTCATCAATTTATCCGTGGAGGATTTATATAAATTAAATACTCATATATACCTAAAAATATATTTATCAGGTGTCAAGGCTCAAGACAGACCACCCCAAAGTATTCCACAATGGGATATTGATTACATTGAATTTAAATAACTTGACAAGAAGCTGGTGTCAGGACCCCTTGAATGCAGGAAACAAATCTTCCATTTGAAAGGTGTCTTTCCCATACCTGGAAGACACCTCTATTACTAGAGTTAAACAACTCAGAGTCAAAAAGTCTAGATCAGCAGTGTTCAACCTTTCGGCCACATTGGAAGATAAGTTGTCTTGGGCCACACATAAAATACACTAACAGTAACAAGAACTGATGAGCTAAAAAAAAAAATGCGAAAAGCATTTCATAATTTTTTTGTGTGTTAAATTTATTGGGATGACATTAATTGATATCAATTATATTGTTTCCAGATGTACAATTCTACATTACATTGTCTATGCATTACATTATGTGCTCCCCACCCAGAATCAGCTCTTCTTTCATCACCGTATATCTGGTGCACACTTCCAATTACACCCCCTCCCGCCACTTCCCCTGCCCCCTCCCCCTTACCCTCAGGTAACCACCAAACTATTGAGTGTGTCCATAAGTTTTTTGTTTTTTTGTTACTTTCAGTTTTATATTCCACCTATAAGTGAGGTCATACATTTCCTGATTCTTTCAGTCTGACTTATTTCGCTTAATAAGATGGTTTCAAGATCCATCCGTGTTGTCACGAATGACTGTATTTCATCATTTCTTATCGCTGAGTAGTATTCCATTGTGTAAATGTACCACAACTTCTTTATCCAGTCATCTATCAAAGGACACTTTGGTTGTTGCCACGACTTAGTCACTGTGAGCAGTGCTGCAATGAACATTCGAGTACAGATATCTTTGCAGATTAAGGTTTTCAGGTTTGTTGGGTAGATGCCCAGTAGAGGGATTGCTGGGTTATATGGCAATTCCATTCCTAATTTTTTGAGGAATCTCCATAAAGGGATAATAACTTTTGTGTATTTGACTTTGTGGGATGCTGCTAAAGCAGTAGTTAGGAAAAAAAATTATAGTAATACATTCTGATATTAGAAAAGAGTAAAGGCATCAAAATCAAGAACCAGAATATCCATCTAAAAATTTATTTTAAAGGAGCTAATTGAACCCAAAATAAGTAGATGAAAGTTAACAGTAACAGTCAAAACTAGAATTAATAAAATATGAAACAGAAACAAAGTAAAGACAATCAATGAAACCAAAAGCTTATTCTTAGAGAATATCAATATAAAAGTAATTGATAAGCCTTTAAGGAGAGTAAGAATGATTGGTAGAGCTAGATCAATAATAGATAATAATTTTACACACACCACACCACAATAGGGGTAAATGTTCTATGACTACCTTTTGGGGGAAATGTATTAATATTGCGCACAGACTGATTTAATGACCACCTAAACCATCAAATCATTAATGGAAGATTTCTCAACATTAGATGCAATGCCACTTGTGAAAAATGTACAATGACATGCAACATTTATTTTATCAGGTGCCACAGTTGACTTGTCTAAATATGAATACAGGGATACAGTGTGATAAAATGACAGACATGTCTGCTTGGGAAATGATGAGAAATCTATCAGTGAAGAGTTACCTGTAAGGTATTCTCAGTACATCATGAATCGTGATTTCAGAATGGATATTGGAAAATCAACAGGCTTTAGGGACCAGTACTAAAAGTAATTATCTTGACAGTGTTTTTTAAGATTGATTTTATTGTTTTTGACAGAGACAGAGAGAGACAGAGAGAAGAGGGAGGGCCGATGTAGACTCCATATTGTATGTCATCAGTTTTGACAGTTTCATTCCACACAGGTGGGCAAGGGGGCTGTGCAGGGTGGCAGCCAGGCTGCACACCTCTGCAAGCTGGGAGCCAAACAGAGGGCCTCCCGCTTGGGAAGCTCACCCCAATGAGAACCAAACTGGGACCACACCCAAGATCAACATATGGGTCCATACGTGCTGAAACCAAGATTTGATCCTTGGACCCCAAGTCTGAAAAGCTAGCGCTTAACCCACTAAGCCATCCCGGCATCCCTTATCTTGACAGTTTTATAAAATTTTACCAAAAGCTTAACACAAAGATTGGAATCATAACCTGAGCTTCAATTAGTTTATGGCTGACAAAAGGCATATTATTTTTCTTTCTTAATAGTATAAGTCAAAAGGGAACACCTGCATCAAAAAACTAGTGTCAATTCTCAGTGAGCCAGGATCTTTTCTTTGTCAACACTTCTAAAGTTATGAAGCCGGTGTTTTGAGAAGAGATGGACAAGGGCTGTCCAGAAAGCATCCAGCCACTTAATATGAAAAGTAGAGGCATTCATGACTGAATGTAGTTTTCTGAACAGTTTTTGTATATTGTCACTAGTAAAGCACAGTGCAAGGAACCACATTTGAACCTATATTCCTAATTAGAGAAAAGAACTTCAATTTTTTTAGGTAATGGTGTAGGAAACAAATTTTCATGAAAATGTTAAGGCCTACAATTTTTTTTCAGTTTTATTTTTTATTTATTTATGTATTTATTTATTTATTAAATTTTACAGCTTTATTGCAATGTTTTGTTGTTGATGTTTGTTTGTTTTGTTTTTTGTTGGTTTTTTTTTTTTTTGGCTATTATCTGTCTTTATTTTTATTCATTGGCAAAGTTACTCCCAAAACTTTGGTTATCTGTTATAGCTGTCCATCTATTTTATGCACATAAGGAGAATGATCTCTTTGCATTATTTTGCTTGATTTGTGAAAACCAGGAAATTCTGTGCTTGGTGAGTTTAAGAACGCTGTACCATATACAACAATTTATATTTAATCTTATTTTTTCTTTTGGGTATTATAATTTCTAACACAAATATTCTTGGCTATTAATACACTTTTTTATAGCATTGACTTTGTTCAAGTGGTCTGCAACAAATTTACATTCCAGTTGTTACTTTTATTTTCTAACAGTGATTCTAATTCATACGTTCCTTCAAAGTTGCTCATTTGAGTTGTCTTAAAATCAACTCTTTATGTCCACATCGTGTGTCCCTTCTCTTTTTGTTTTTTGTTTTTTTTACTTCAAAATTTCAAGCCCCCACTCATCTTTCCCCACTCATATTAAGAGATAATTAAAATGTAACATTGAGTAAGTTTAAGGTATAGAATGTGGAGATTTGATACATTTATATACTGCAAAATGATTATCATAATGGGATTAGTTAACATTTTCATCACTTCACATAATTATAATTTTTGTGTGTGCTGGAAGAAAATTTAAGATTTAACGTCATAGCAACTCCCAAATATATAATGCAATTGTTAACTAGATTCACTATGTTGTACATCTGGGGTGTCAAACTGGCGGCCCCCGAGGTAATTTTTTTTGGCCCACGATGCTCTGAAATATAATGAAAATAGAAAAAATTGTTATGAAGAATATAGCCCTTAGGGGAGGTCGAGGCAATACCGTACGCACAATTTCCTCGTTAACCCTTTAACTACTGAAGATGAGTATACACGTGGCCCAGTGCCTTTCTTGGGGGCCTGGGGGTGTGTATAAACATGCTGACTCAGTTCTGGTGACATTTGTAAATGCGATGTGGCCCGCATGAATCTTGCCTGTTGCATCAAATGGCCCGTGTTTTAATTGAGTTTGACACCCCTGCGTACATTATGTCTCCAGAACTTACTGCTTTTACAACTTAAAGTTCATAACCTTTGATCAACATCTCTCTATTCCCTCACACCCCCAGTCTCAAGCAACCACCATTCCAACTCTCTGTTTCTACTAGTTTGGCATTTCTGCATCCCACATACAAGTGACACCATACTGCATTTTTCTTTCTCTGACTAACTTATTTCACTTAGCTCTCAAGGTCCATAGGTGTTGTCATATGGCAGGGATTCCTTCTTTTTGATGGGCAAATAATATTTTATTATAGAGAGATACTTTGATTGTTTCCATATCTTGGTTTTTAAAATAATATTGCAATGAACATGGGAGTGCACATACATATTTGAGATTCTATTTTCATTTCCTTTAGATATATACCCATATATGAGATTGCTATAATAGACCACATGGTCATTTTAATTCTTTTTTTGTTTGTTTTTGAGGAATCACCAGACTATTTTTAATATCATATAGTGGATGACTTGATATTGTTAGGATGGCAATTCTGCCTAAGTTCCTCTATTGATTCCATGAAAGCTCAATCATTGCAGTAGCAGAATGTCTTGAAGAAATTGACAAGTTTATTTTAAAATTTATATGTAAAATGAAAGAACCAAAAACAGCTAAACAATCTTGAAAAAAATGAAGTTGATAAATTTATACTCCTTGGCTTGTAGATTTACTATAAAAATACAATAACTATGCTAGTGTGGTACTGGGATCAGGATATACATATGTATCAATGTAACTGTAGAAACAGCACAGAAACACAAACATATGTAGTCAACATTCAACAAAGGTACAGAGGCATGTGAATGGGAAAAATGATTTTACAAAACACTGTGCAAGAATTTTACATATGTAATTTTTTCCACATGTGGTCAGTTTATTGCAGTTAAATAGCTCTTTCTACATCTGTATATTTTTCTATATTTCTACATAAAGAATACACACACACACACACACACACACACACACACACACACACAGGGAGCAAGGACAGAAACAAAAGAGGTTAAGCCAGTAGTTCATCTTTCAGTTGTATCACCTAAATATTCTGGCACAAGTATATTCTATGACACATGTTACATGTATGAGATTAATTTCAGCTTTACAGTTGGCCCTTGAATAACACAGGTTTGAAATTGTAGGTCCACTTAAACACAATTTTTTTTCCCGTAAATATACAGTCAGCCCTGCATACCCCCAAGTTTCACATTTATGGATCCAACCAATCACAGACAGAAAACAGTATTTTCGATCTGTGATTGGAAATCTGCAGATGGGGGATAAACTATTTTGTTCTATCCCATTTTATATAAGGGACTTGAACATTCTCAGATTTTGGTTTCATCTCCACCTTGGGGGAAGTGGGTTATGGAACCAATCTCTGGCAGATACCAGGGAACTGTAACTAAGTTTTGGATGAGTCAAAGTTGTATGGATTTTCAACTGTGCAGGGGATTATGTCAACCCACACAAGGTTCAAAGGTCAACTGTATTTAAATTTTTTTAAAGATAGAAGGCCTTAAATTTTAATAAAAATGACAGTAGATGAACCAAATGCAGTATGATCTTATGTGAAAAATCTACAAAGTGCTAAAAATTCAATGATGTGATTCTATGCATATTAAATTGAGTATATCCCTAAAGCATAATGTGGAATGAATATGAAGACATTTGAAAATGTATAGTATAACAGAAGTTAAGTAAAACTTCAAAATATGCACAAGAGTATTGGATTTTAATATATAGATATGTAGAAAAATATACTAAAAATGCAGAAAATGATGATCACCAATCTTAAAGATGTAGTTCTCTATGGAAGTGAAGGGGGTTTATGTACCTGAGGAAGTATACAAGAGGCTGCAACTGAATCACTAGCATTTTATTTCCAAATAATAAAACGAAATAAATACTTTGGTTTTATGGCCAAATTTCAATATTTTCCAAAGCTGATTGGAAGAAACATGAGCATTCATTTTATATTTATTTATGTCCTTTGGTATGCTTTAAATAGTTTGTTATTATATAAAAGAGATAGCTAAAATGTAAAAATGAAACATATTAATATTTTCAGGGGAAGCCGGGATGGCTCAGTGGGTTAGGCGCTCACTTTGTAGCGCCGGGGACCGAGGATTGAATCCTGGCCCCGCGGCCCGTGTGGAACCATGTGCTGAACTGGGAGCTCCCCCAGTTCAGTTCTCTCTCTGTCTCTGTATCTCTCTGTATCTCTCTCTCTCTGTTATAAATAAATAAAAATATATAAAAAATAAAAATAAAATAAAAAAGTAAAATATTTCACACAAAAAAATGATTTTTTAAATATTTTCATATTTTATCATTAATTGCAAAAAACAATTAAATTTTACTAACTGTGTTTTGGACTGAATTGTATCTGCCAAAAAGTCATATGTTGAAACTCTAACCCTCCATGTGACTGTATTGACAATAGGACATCTAAAGTTGTGATTAATGTTACGTGAAGTTATAAGGGTGGAGCCCTCATTTGAAAGAACTGGTACCTTTATTAGTAAAGAGACACCAAAGCTCTCTCTTCACCATGTTAGGTAATAGTTAGAAGACAGCTTTCTATATGCCAGTAAGAGAGTCTCACCAGAAACTGAATCTTGCCAGAACCTTGATCTTGGATTTTTCAGTTTTCAGACTGTGAGAAAATAAATTTCTGAAGTTTAGAGTTAAGTTATACAATCTATGGTTTATTGTTATGGCAGCCCAAGTAGACTAAGACAGACTGTATGGTCATTGTGTTTGTTATATATATTTATGTTTGATGCAGGCATATACATTTGTGTTTGTGTGTATGATCATGTACAGGCAACTCATATGCTTTTCTGAATCTATATCTTTAAAGTCCTATGTATATGCACAAAAACAAAAATATTTACAGTTACCTTCATGTAGAAAGAATGACTACGCAGGTGTGTTATCTGTCCACACATGATGTATGTGTGTGTGTGTGTGTATGTACACCCTAATGAGGATATTCTCCTACTACAGTACTATAAATAGAATAAAAGTGGATATTTAAATACATTGATTATATGTGATATGATAAATTTTATAGTACAATATATTTTCTTATGCTATCATTGTTATTCCATTCTCCCCAATGATATGGATATTTTATTCATACAACTTACACATTCAGATAGCAGTGGCAAATGAGAAATTGAGCCCATCTAGTAACTCAAGTGACAAAGAAAATTAACATCAACCAGATATTGTATAGGTATGTATTCAGTCTATATATAATTATTCTGCTTTATGGACATTAGTTAGGAGAATGAGATTATTTTCTCCCAAAGGCAAAAAAGGGTAGAATATTCCTTGTGTGAAAATTTCTCTGCAAGTTTTTGAATTAAAGGATTAAAGCATTATTTCCAGGATTTAGCAAGCAAATTAAAATATGAATTACTTAAATGTATTTCTCTGGTAAGGCAAATATAATAATCTTCATTTTATGAGACTGACTCATCTTGAGTTTGACTTCCAAAATGAACATAAGAAAGAAATTCCAGAGCTAGCTTCTTTATTCCCTGTCTACTCATGGATTCTCTGAAATCTCTGCTAGCGTAAACAGCTCAGTTAATAAACTTTGAATTCCAATCAATCCAATATAGAAGATAACCCCCACCACACCCATGAAAGGACAGAGAAATACGTAATTATTATAATACATAATAATCCCTGGGATTTGAAAGAAAAATATATATCTAGGTGTAGGCGAAGGGGTAGGACCAAAGTCAAGGTGCTGATTGCAAAGTGCTAACTCCCAGCACAAAGTAGAAAAGGCTGCATCAGTATACAGGGGTTCTTTTAAGTACAGGGTTGAGAT
>PVKE010035079.1:0-17057 GCA_004027555.1 Craseonycteris thonglongyai | reverse complement strand
TATGGAGGATGACTTCTTGTGGCAAGATGAAGGGGAAGCCGAAGCTGAAGCCACACCATCTGATTCGGAATTTGATCCATATGATGACTGTCTTACAAATGTACCACAAGAGGTCATTGATGAACTTATGATGTCAGAAGAAGAACATGATGAGGATTTTGAAGGATTTTAAGCTCATAATGCTCCTCTGCCTAGAAAAACCTCTTATCATCCCAGTCAGTCACAAACAAGCGTTTTCTGCAAGTTCTTCATGTAATTTTCTTTCCAGATGTTAATGTTCTCTTTTGGATTTCTTGTTTCTCAGTCAAGTTCATGGCATTGCCATTTGTGAAGAGACCTTCCATTTATCGTATCAATGTACGGTATATTACGATATGTTCGAAAAATGTCATTCATTAAAAATTTAATTAAAAAAAAACAAAAAAAACAAAAACTCATACAACTCAACAACAAAAACAAATAGTCTAATTGAAAAAGGAGCAGAAGACTTAAGCCAACATTTCCCCCATGAAGATGTACAAACTATAAACAGCCAACAGATATATTAAAAAATGCTCAACTTCAATAGCTATTAGGGAAATGCAAATTAAAATCACAATGAGATACCACCTCACGCCTATTAGAGTGGCTATAATCAACAAAACAAGGCTCATTCTGAAAAAGTGCATACATAGTCTATAGGGTAGTAAATGCATTAGCAATTAATACATTATGGTTTGATTGATACTGTAATAAGACCATTTACCTCTTTTACAATTTTTCTTTTTCTATATCACTTAAATGTTTTTCTTAATTTTATCAGAACATCAGACAGATCCTAATTAATCTTTTCTCACTTCTTTTTTTTTTTTTTCACTTAACTGTACTTAGACCTGAAAAGGATTTCTTCTACTTGGACGGCACTGAATTGTCATATCCTCACTTTTGTTATTCACATCTTTTATTTGTAATTTTTTTAGACTCTTCAGTAACTGAGTTACTGGTTTCTTGGAGTCATCTACCCAAACAATTCCAATTGTTCTAAATAGTGTCTGTACCTTTATACGTGATGACATGACTAAGCAAAGTTTTTCTGGCCCCTAGATTGCATCAGGATTTTGTAACTTCTGTAGCTCTGAATTCCGAAGTATTTCCCCCTCCATCTTTCTCCATTACCGTACTTCAGTGCCATTTTCTCTGTATGGTACTAAGCTCAAAGTGTTTTGAATATGCAGGTGAAGTCCTTTTAAAATATAATATTAATTTTATCTAGTATGGGCCATTTATATTCTTGACAAATGTTGGCAGATGTGTAGGAATCCACAGGCTGAAATTGTCCATTCTCCAGCTTTTGAACACTCATATGATCACATTCACATCCAAGAATAATTGACGGGTTCATAATTGACAATGTTCATTAAAATTATGACCCATCTTGTCACTTAGGAAGTGTCTATCACATATTCAGGAACAAACCTTTATTTTCTGCACTTTAGTGAGTTTTCTATAAAAGAATTATAGTGAAATAAGAAAGCCCAGAATACCTCTCAGATTAGAAACATTTTTTCCACTCTCTTTCTAAACCATTGTATCAATATTTAATTATTTTTCATTGTGGGAAGTTGGGAATGATCTTAGTTTAATAGTTTTCCCAATAAGTCCCACAGGAATTCTGTAGCATATTTGTGCCTTTGGAGTTTTCACCTGTACTTCGTAGAATTAGCAACTGAACATATAGTGCAACTAGAAAAATCAAAAGAGCAACTATGACACTTTTAAGGGTGAGTGGAAGAAATCAACAATTGAAAAAAAAATGCAAAGGGCCTTGAATCACGTTCATGTTGTCAAAAACAAACACAGGAGATTCAGCTGGATTCCTTCTTACAGTCACACAAAAAATGCATGACAAGCTAGAGGAGTCTAAAGAACTAAATCAGCGTCAAAGAGGAATTGTGAGTGGGAACTTCTCTTAGGTACAAATTCTGCTTTCCAGGACTTTTCAATTTAATTGAGGAATCATGCTCTCTAGCCTTATGGTATCAATTACATGTAACTCCTCCTTCTCTTTTGTCTCCATTCCTGGAATCGGTCCTATTTCTCCATCTTTCCCTCTATATATCCACCATACCACTCAAGCTACTCATCCCCTTACCCCTATATTCTTCCCATTGCCTCTTAGCTTTACCTGATCATTCATTCTTCACCCTTCCTCTTTATAGTATCATTAAATGAGATAATGCTTGAAGCACTTAACACAGTGTCTGGTACATTGGAAATGCTCACAAAAAGTTGGCTACTATTATTCCTCCAGGCCAACCTTAAAATACATTTATATTATTATACTAGCTATATAAATGTGCATCTTGGTGAGTCCCTACTTCATACCTAAACTCTTTGGCTGGATATCTGAAGCTCACTCTTAAGTGGTTTCATTATAAGTATTTAAAGTCATCTCTCTGACCACATTAGTCTAACATGAGGCTCCTGCTTAGGTCTTAATCATTCCTGTTCTGATTACATTTATCATCCCAATTTTATAGATTGAGAAACTAAAACTTAGAGAGGTTAAGCTATTTATTAAAAATGGCGTAGCCAGGAGGTGACTTAGCTAGGCAATCTCAAAGCCCGTGCTGCTCTACAGAACTCCATTCTCCTCACACCACTAACGAAGGATGCTCACCCAAACCTATAGCATCTTTGGACCGCCCTGTCTTTTTGGACCAGTCTCAGAGACATCAGCCTTTCTCTCTGTTAATCCTCTCAGGCCTCAATCTTCTGCTGTCATGTTATTTTTTATTTATTTACTTACTTTTGGGGTGGTTTGGTGTCCCTATCATCACCTTCCCAATCATTTAGTCCCTTGTCTATGGTGGAGGCTGGTCTATCTTTCTTTTAATCATCATTATTGTCTGGATTAGTACTTTGTGTGGAGAAGTTTGTAAGAGGTATATTAACAAATAATTAGTACTAGCATTGGGCTTTCACCTGTATATTTTTTCTAAAAACTTGGCAAGAAGGTTTCTGCTAAATTCAGTGACTAAACATGAGCAGAGAGATGATGAGAGCTGAACCAAATCTTCTATTGCCTTAACCCTGGGCATTGTGACAGCAATCACCTGCCCTGGCTGAACATACTATACCTGGCTGGCTTCCCCAAATTATGCAGCAACAGGTAACCAACGAAACTAGAGAAAACATCTATGGGATGCTGGCTTTATGTTCCCATGACTGTTACAGAGAATTCCTGTTAGGAATGAAAAGGACAGATCCAGTCTGCAGAAGAATCGACTCCTTTGATCTCAGTTGAGGTTGGAACTGAGGCTTCAAGGATAAAGGTGAACTGTGAACTAAAAAGAAAACCACTCCAGCATGGGCTTTGTTTCCTACCTGCATGAGTTGAGCTTCTCTAAAATCTCACGTCTATGTAAATGTTATTATATCTAGGATATGCCAAAAAATGTAGCCTGTGAGAGCAGAGATTCTATTCTGAGTTGGAAACTACCACATGTCAGCACCAGAAAGCAAATACAAACTTGTGGTGAGAAGGTCAGGTATGCAATTGAATACAGTGAGCAGATTTTAGTGGCATGCAAGGACAAAGACCTAATCTTCGCATCTGCCACCCAAGCAGAGCTTTGCAGATTTTGGTTTGTTGATTTGGTCCCTTAATAGTCTACAGCAGACCAGAAGATACGTACTGCAAGCTGCTTGTGACAGGAATTGGGGCACTGCTTCCATTCTCAAGGGGACAGAAGGAATTCTCACTGGCCAGGTGTCCTTTAAAAGAAGAGAAGAGCTCAAGTGCAAGCATTTACAGTAATAATGTTAAGTTCCAACCTGTCAGAGTTCAGTTTCTGACTTGTGATGACTAACTCCATTGGCTATCGCCTTAAGTGGACTCAACCAGACAGCAAAAGAGAATTTGGATAAAACCATTTAAATGGTCAAAAATTCAGAAGCTGCTGTGCGAGTTTGAAAGAGAACTTGAATGCTTCCGATTCTCAATTTTGCTTTGCTTTCTGCTGCTGTTGCCTTTGGTCCTTTAGATTCTAAAGTTTAGAAAATAAAGTGAATGCTTTGATTAGACTGCATGTGTTCTAGTCCCCAAAGAGTTAAGTTTTATCTTTGTTTCACACACTGCTGTGAATGCAAATCAGGAAATCTATCTTGTTTTCATAGCTACAAATCAAGACAAGGATTTGACAGTGCACCTCATCAACAAAGATATTTATTGTACCTGCTGCTTCTAATCTGCTACCCTCTGGGCTTATCCTCTTGTAGTGCCTTCTATTCTCAGCTTTTACCTTTTTTCTTCCTTTTGTCAGTTTATACTGGATCCCTCATGTTATTGAAATATTTGTGTGTGCTTATGTGTGTTTATTTCTTAAGGATTCATAAGTAGTGTGTGAAGTAAAATCAGAATATTCATGCTTCTTATTCTATTTTTACTCATAGTTTTATTTGGGGTTGAGTCTTTGTGTTTTGTCCATTGTTCTCTCCCAAATTCTCAACTATATCTACTAATCACTTTTGTGTGTGAATAGATATCCAGTGGGAGATTTAACTATCTACTTGAGATGGATTACATCTTTTAAAGTTGCAGTACAGCTTCATGAGTGTGAGTAGTCTTGGTGGATTTGTCAAATCTTAAGAAAGTTTGTAGGCTGTATATTGTTTTCAGGGGAAAATATATTTGGTTATTTTAATTCACTGGCTTCATAATTTACACTATGAAGATTTCATTGTGACCCACTTGTGATTGTAGAAGGTCTGTGATGTAAGCATATTTGGGCTCTTAAATTGGTATCCCCATGACTTTTTATGACAGTATTCTCATATTCTTTTAATTGTCCTCCAAAACTAGGTTTTTTTCCCATTATTTATTTATTTATTTATTTATTTATTTATTATTGTTAAATGTATTGGGGTAATATTGGTTGCTAACAATTCCAATGTTTCCAGGTATACAATTCTACATTACATTGTCTATACATTGCATTATGTGCTCACCACCCAGAATCAGTCTCTCCATCACTGTATATTTGATGCTCCCTCCCTACTCTCCCCCCCACCAGCTCTCCCACACACCTCCCCCCCACCCTCAGGTAACCACTGAACTATTGACTGTGTCTATGAGTTTTTGTTTCTTTGTTACTTTCAGTTTTATATTCTACCTATGAATGAGGTCATATGTTTCTTGATTCTTTCAGTCTGACTTACTTCACTCAATAAAATGTTCTCGTAGTCTGTCCTTGTCACAAATGTCTGTATGTCATCTTTCCTTATCGCTGAGTGGTATTCCATTGTGTAAATGTACCACAACTTCTTTATCCAGTCATCTATCGAAGGGCACTTTGGGGGGAAGCCGGGATGGCTCAGCAGGTTAAGAGCTCGCTTTGCAGCCCCGGGGACCAAGGATTGAATCCTGGTCCCAGCCTGTGTGGACCCATATGCTGAACTGGGGTGTGCCCCCAGTTCAGTTCTTTCTGGGACTTATGTGGGAGGCTCCTGACCCAGTTTCTACACTGCACAGCCCCAAGCCCACCTGTGAAGTGAAACTATATGGAAAACTAATGCTGTCAACTATGGAGACTGCTCTGGGCCCTCCCCTTTCTCTCTGTCTATCTCTCTCTGTCTCTGTCAAAAACAATAAAATAAATCTTTAAAAAGAATTAAAAACAAAACAAAACAAAACAAGGACACTGGTTGTTTCCACGACTTGTCCACCTTGAACAGTGCTGAGATTTTTTTTTAGGTTTATTTTATTGTTTTTGGCAGACACAGAGAGAGACAGAGACAGAAAGAGACAGAGAGAAGGAGAAGGGCCCAGAGCAGTCTCCATAGTTGTACATCATCAGTTTTCGACATGGTTTAATTCCACACAGGTGGGTGGGGAATGCATAGGGCAAGAACAGGGCTGGGGGCCTCCTACATGGGAGGCATGCCCCCTTGAGCCAGAGGCTGAACAGGAAGGTGAGAACCAAACTGGGCCTCCTGCACGGGAGACATGCCCCCTCAAGCCAGGAGCTGAACCAGAAGATGAGAACCAAACTGGGAGCCTCCCTCATGGGAAGCACACCCCAGCTCAGCATATGAGTCTGCATGGGCCAGGAACAGGATTCGATCTTTGGTCCCTAGGGCTGCAAAGCACATGTTTAACTCACTGAGTCATCCCCACTTCCCCTCAACCAACATTTTAAGAGTTATTTTTTCTTCTGTATTTTGGTTGTTCTTCACTTTAACTTTGCACATGAACAAACCAAAATGTAGGGGTTTCTAGGCTGAGAAAACATATTTCAGGGCCAGTTATGCATATCTCCTAGTCAGGAGACAACTCTGCGAGAGACGAATGGTCCAGCAAAAGGACAATTACCACGGAACAAAGGAAAGAGAGAACTAAAAGGTTGCTATTATGGTGGCATTATATATATTAAACGAGGCAAGCTGTCCTAGAAGCATAGATCTTTCCTGGCATTTCTCTTTGATGATTTATGATATGGTTACATTGAGTGTCCTTGTGGCCTTATGTGTAGCAGACAATACTTTGATTTTCTTTTTTTCAAGCTTTATTTCATTCCACAGAGCACAAAAAAGAAAGCCAGAGAGTTTTCTGTTCAATGCACTGTACTTCATTTAAGCTCGGTTCCTTCCTGTTGACAGATAAGGGGGAATTTGGACTGGCAAATTTTATCTGTTAGAAGAATGATAAACACCAGACTATTCCATTCTTTCCTTTACTGGAATAGTACTCATTAACCCACGGTGTCATATGATACTTTTTCTTTCATGTGCTTTTTCCCACCTATAAAAATTGGAAAATAACTATGCATTAAAATAATTTTTGATTTATTTATCTTTTCAACTGAGCCAGATATTTTAAAATGCATTATTATATATATATTTTTAATTTTATTACACTTATTTTTTATTAGTTTCAGGACATCATTATATTATTTAAATTTCAACATCTCTAAGAAATCTATCATTTCTAAATCTATTACAGATATTTGCACAAATTACATACTTAGTAACTGGCAAATAATAATTCAAGCCAGAACAGTCATGATTAAAATGCAAAATACTGTCCATTACATGATGCTAAAATCTTTCTGAGTTTTGTTCTAAATACACATTATTGCTAAGAAGAAGATATCTACCATGCCAACAAGTCTTGGGTACTCTTCTTTTAAAAACTCAAACCCAAATTAGATTATGTTTTTGTACTCTGGTCTTTAAGCTCATTCCTTTCCAACTGAAGAATTACAGTCAAGCACCAGGTTGAAGGAGGTCAATTTAGGACAAAAGGAAGGGACTGTATTTATTTTGACTGATGTAGAAACATTTCATGTCCAATTATAAGCTACTATATAAGCCAAAGGGAAAAAATAGTTATTGTTTTGATGGCCTACTGTGACATTATGCAAGAAATCATCGAATCACATAATTCACAAAGAAAATGGCATCTTTTTGGGGGATGGGTGATAGAAGCATATAATCAGAATTCTGAGCTCAGATTTTTCCCCACTTTGGAATGAAATTATGGGTCTCAGTCACGTTTGTTTTTAGTTTTGTCTTTCGACTTCAAAGATTCTAGACAGTGGTTTAACATCTAAAGTTTATGAGGGTTTTTTTAATTGAGTAAAAGAGAACATTTTAATTTTGTTTATTGACTCAATACTAACCACTTCAATTAGTGTTACATTTGATATTTCAGCTGGATTTTCTCATGTCTTAGATTGGATTTTTCTAGGAGATTGGATTCTTCTAGAAGCAGAACTGAGAACAAGTAATTTATTTGGGAGGTAATCCCAGAAAACAGCAGTAGGGAAGTAGAGAAGTGAGAAAAGGAGGGAAATAAAGCCAGTAAAGGGTGTGTTTATGACGCCAGTTACTACAGTGAGCAATTGTGGCTGGTGCTATAATAAAATCTGAAGAGCAATTGTCTGTTACCAGTTAGCAAGGAGGTAAGTCCAGTAGTTGAGAGCAAATGTTTATAAATACAGCAAGTTAACATTGTCAAAATATACACATTAATTTTTATTGTATTTTATAAAAACAGAAACAAACAAAAAATTGTTATCTCTCACCATATGGGTTGAGAATTATCGGTATAGAGTGGGTGCCTCTGGTTGGCTCGGCCCAGGGGTACATGAGCTGAGTGTTATGCATTGAGCAAGCCAGTGTTCTAGGGCTGCTCTAGAAGCTGTCATAGCTCATCTCACAGTCCGCTCTGTGTGTGGGCAGAGTAGGCAAAGACATGCAGGTGTTGGCTTATCTACTACACCTTTTTTTCACTGAAAACAGTAAGCCCTTGTAGAAGTAATCCTATGGTAAAGGAATGAGAACAAAATGGATCAGCAGGGCTAATATTCACTGAATGTGCTTAACGACATTCTTACTTCCTTCTTAATTATCTTATCATCTTCTTAAAAATTCACACATTATTTATATGATTATGACATAGATCCTCTTACTGCCTTGCCTACCACACATTACACCCTATTTCTAGAAATTATTTGGAATTTTTAAAAGCAAACCTCCAGGAGTTTCTACTTCCACTACGATGGAGGAAGCTCCTTACAGAAGAACACTCCTACAAATGAACATCTATAGACTAGGACCATGGAAGCTCTAGAAAATGATCAGAAGCAGGCAGATTTTAATACTACAAATGATTTGGTTAGAAGTGAAACACCTGTTTTGGACCATTGGAGACCATGCTAAGGATGGTGGAACAAGAAGAGAAAAGGATCCTGAGTCCTTGATGGTCCTAGACCTTCCATAACTGTGAAGAACTACTTAAAGTTTTAAACTTTTAAAAGTGATTGAGGAACAATAATAAGCTTTTAAAACAAACCACTATAATTTAGAAAAAAAAAATGAGAGAAACAGGCAGATTTGGGGATGGAGTCAAAACTTGGGAAAAGCCACAGGTGATTTTTCTGGTTTTATAGACTTTGCCAGCATGCAGGCTATAGCTGTAACACAATACAGGACTAACAGTAATACAGGTAAAACAGTATAGCCATTAGTATCCACTAAAACAAAACCATCAACATTATTCAAAAAAAATCACAAAATTTAGAGTCTCAACAATACTACACCCATAATGTCCATGATATGGTCCAAACTGATTCAATAGTAACAACAACAACAAAAAAAAAAAAAAAAGAGGGAGAGAGAGAAATGTTACCTATGAAAGGTAATATACAAATACAAAAGGCAAGATAATCCAGATATTTGACTTGTCAGAAATAATGTTAAATTAGCTATTATTAACTATGTCCAATGAGGCTAAGATATTCTCATAACAACTGAAAAAGACAAATATTCTCAGCATAGAAACAAAAAATGAAAAAAAGAACCAAATTAGTAGAATTGAAATAATAGAACACCTAAGAGTTTTTAAAGAATGAACTTATAAGCATAATGAAAATAACTAAAGTCATTGACCTTGAACACCGACATAGAATTTAGCTATTTTCCCCAAATTTTGTGAAGACAAAAATTCACAGTTTCAAAAAGTTCAACAAAACCTAAATAGAAAACATAAAGAAAATTATGCCTAGTCACATAACAGTAAAAAATTTTTAAAGTTTTATTCTATTGTTTTTGACAGAGACAGAAAGATACAGAGACAGGGAGAGACAGACAGAATGGGGAGGTCCCAGAGCAGTCTCCACAGTTGTACATCGTCGGTTTTCATTCCATACAGGTGGACGGGGGCTGCATACGGCATGAACCAGGCTGGGGACCTCAAACCAGGGGCTGATCCAGAGGGCAAGATCTGAACTGGGGGCCTCTCACATGGGAAGCAACCCCCAGTTCAGAATATGGGTCCTCATGGGCTGGGGCTGGGATTCGATCCTTGGTTTCTGGGGCTGCAAAGTGAGTGCTTAACCCGATGAGCCATCCTGGCTTCCCCCACAGTAAACAGATTTTAAAAACAAAGATAAAAGTAAAATCTGAAAACAGCCAGAGTGAAAATGACACATTTTATATAGAGAGGAATAGCAATGCTAATGAACTTGGATTTCTCATCAGGAAATATAATGTGGGGAAGATAGTGCAATGACATCTTTAAAGTGCTGAAAGAAAAAGAAAATAACCAAATGACAATCTTAAACTCAATATCCAACAAAAATAACTTTTCAATAAGAAAGTAAAACAAAAAACACTTTAAGATTAAGGAAATCTAAATGAACTCATTGCCAGCAGAACTTCAATACAAGAAATGCTAAAATAATTTCTTTAGTCTGAAGGGAAATGAAAAAAAAAGAAAATGTGGATCTTTGGGAAGAAATAAAGTGTATTAGAAATGATAAATATTGGGATGTGGAGATAGCTCAGCGGTTGAGCGCTAGCCTCACAGTCCTGAGGTTCATGGTCAATTTCCAGCCCTAGACCGTGCAAACCCATATGCTGAACGGTGACACAACTGGTAACTGCTGAGATGGCTCAGCAATGAAGGTTCTCACCTCCCATGCAAGAGGATCCCAGTTCAATTAACAAAACCATGTCACAACTAATGATGTATGACTATGGGGACTGCTCTGGGCCGTCCCCCAACCCTCTCTTTCTCCCTCTCTTACCATCTCTCAAACAGTAATAAAATAAATATAAAAATAAAAGAAATGATAACTATCAAATATTTTTTTTATTTCATTTTTTTTAAAGTAAGTAGGACTATTTAAAACAAAATACCAGAACAATGTTTTGTGGTTTTAAAATATATTTAAATATATATATATAATCAAGTACAGCATCAAACCTGAATTAAAGAAACCTATCTGAGGTTTCAAGGTTTCTATGTCTATGTGAAGGAGTACAATATTAACTTTACACAAACTGTGAAAAGTTAAGGATGTATAGTATTATCCCTTAGATAACCACTAAAAACACGGAGGCATATTGCCAATATAAGTTAAAATGGAATTTTAAAAAGGATTCAAATAATTTTGTTTATTAATGTCATCAAGTTCAATCCATATTGTCACTAATGGCAGAATTTTCTTCTTTCTCGTAAACCAACTATTGGTCTTGAAAGGAAAATACATGTTGAATCTTTCTAAAAATGTACAGCAATATGATAAAATGCCTGAGAAACCAGGAAAAATTATTATTAATAATTTTTGGAAGATGTTTTAATAACCTGATACATTTAATTGTTTTAGTTTAGATATTTATCCAGAACCTATAAAGTATATTTATTAGTCATAAATTCCTTGTGAGGTACCTCCACTTACAGCGGAATTTATTCAGATATGAAACTAAATGCATTTCTTCTTTGTTACATATACATTTTTTAGCTTTACTTGAGGGAAAGAGTTGAATAAAAAGCTTATATTTTGAACTTAAAGTGGTTTGGGGAAAGCAGACCTTTCCTGTCTTTACATTCTGGATCTAAAAGCTTCTAAATATAAACCTTCACAACTCTCCTGGACACCAGCATAAGCAAGATAAAGTGAATGTCTTTAGTAACTGAAGTCCCATAGTTTGGGTATGAGCAACATTCTGCCAGTGGTCTGCTAATACACTGTAGTTTGGTTTTGGATTTTAAATTTTATATTAGGCATAAAATTAAAATTATGTATGCTTCACATTATATTTTTACCTATAAAGTGGAAGCATAGGGAAGAGCTTTCTTATAATGAGTGATCTCCAAAAGTAGATAGACCTTGTCATGATTTGCCAGCTGTCAAGGGTATAAGAGGTGGTAGGAGTTGAGATCTCCGTGACTCTGGGGGTTTGTTAAAATTCTAAAATTAAACAACTGTGAATTCCAAGTCTGTTTGCTTCAATATAGAAGCTTTTACTGTTACATTACGAATGTTTATTTCCCTACTGCCCTCTATGTTCTCCACACCAAGGGCCTTTGCTCTTCATGTCTGGTTGTCTGTGTCCCTGAGGACACAGTTGATCATCTGTCCCTTACTCTCCCCCTCATGTCTAGTGCTTTAAGATTCCAGTCCTAGTCCCATGGTGGACAGGAAAAAATCCAGAAATGACTAGTAGAAGCAGCCGGAAGAGAGAGACATAAGAGGTGAGCAGTAAACAAAAGTGGCTGCTTTTAACTTCAGTGTATTGAATTATGGAAAGGGATAGAAGAAAAAGCTCTAAATAGGATGCCAGGACCTTGTTACTACATATCAGTCATTAGTGAATTGGGAGTAATTCATCTCCTACATGGAAGGAGCTGTCTTCTACAAGATTTTCTTCCAGTCTTTCATCTTGTCATCCTTTTATAGACACTCACAGCTCTTAGGGGGCTTCCTAGTCATCCAACTTTATTCACCAACAAAACATATACACGTCATGTCCCATTCTCTCAGAAGCCTTATCTTTGATGTTAGCTACCATGACAAACTATCCTAGCAATGAGTATATATAGTAATGTGTTGTCCTTTTTCAGATAACATGTTGGCCTCATAGGAAGGAGTCTTATTCTAGACACTCTGGGCTCTGGAGGGCAGGTCATTAAGGTAAGGTGACCAGATGTCCCGCTTTTGGCAGGACAGTCCTGATTTTTAACAATTTGTCCCGCGTCCCATGGCGTTTTAAAAAAGTCCCGATTTTTGGAAAGAATGCATGACAAGCTAGGGAACAGCGGGAGATAGACCCAATTTTTAATCAAGAACCCCCCCTCCCCGCCGGTCAATGGTGTCCCGCCTTACCAATGTTAAAATCTGGTCACCTTACATTAAGGACAGCATTTGGAACTCTGCTAGAAGGGCAAGGGGAAGCTATGACTTGCCAAGGATACCCTCTTCTGAGTGTATTGACAGTAGGTACAGTAGCACAGGAGACCTATGAAGCAGATGTGAGTCCCAAGTACTGCAAAACACAGTTATTAAGTCAAGAACTGGTGCTGGTTCACAAACTCAGGAATTTATTTCCCAGGTGAAATCGGAAACTGGCCCCAATATGAGGAGGGCAGAGAGAAAACCAAGAAAGAGGCGAGCCGCTCCAAATTGGTAAGCAGCAATCTTACCAAGCAAGTGAACTTATGAGGGTGGTCTTGGGCTGCAAGATGCATAGATCTCTACACCCACCCTCTACAATCTTCAGAGTTTATATAGAGGCCTTAATGGGGTTCAGTCACATATACTGTCCAGATCATCTCAACAATACCTTACTCTCTTAAGGCTGCATTCTTGAAAACAGTGCCCACTGTGTGAAAGGTGGGCAGAAGATATAATTCATTCCAAGGACCAGGAGGTGCGGAGGAGCCTCCACTTGCCTGGCTATAGCTTGAGGGTCAGCTGGTAATCATGTTCTCTATGACCTCCTCCAACAGCTAGTAAGGGTCAAGCCTGGGTTCAAAGTTAAATCTGTAGATTGCAAACCAAACGTTTCCAACTAAAAGTAGAAGCATATCAAGGTTTATATATCATTGATTTATTTTCTCTAGAATAAAGCAAAAGGCGGGGAGGAGAGAATGATACTGGGCAGGGTGCTTGGAAAAATAGAAAAGCAGTATAAAAATAAAAGAGAGAACCGTTTATATATTCAGCTTTTCAACAGACCAGTAACCAGCATTGTTCGAACAGCAAATCTTGGCAGTTAAATTTCATTCTGGGTAAGTCATGTTGACTTTCAGGTGTACCAAACAGAAACAACATACTCTCATTAGAGATAAAGGCAGGAGAAGGTGAAGACCTCTGTCATCTTACCTGCATGTATGGGAGGTAGCAAATGCCACCAACACAGAGCAGTAGTCCCCAGGGATTTGCAGCAGTCTCTCTGGTGTAAACAAGTTGGATCTTTTCCTTCTGTGCTGGCTAAAAATACAACTACCTGACTTCCTCTAAGTGCCCCCTGGCCAGCTGCCTGCCATCTATTAGTGGAAAAGACTGGGTAGGAATAATGACTAGTGCTTCCTGTGTTTTGATCAAAAGGGCCTGAATTTACATTTTCAAGTTCACTATTATATTTCCTTGCAGAGAATTCTATTCCAGGCTCTCTCCTTCCCTCCTGTCTGTCTTTTTTACATTTAACGTGAAGGGATGTATAGAAGCACTGAAAATGGACTTATGGGGGTGGCTGTCACTATGACTTCAAGATGCAAGTAATTTATTGAAGCCCTATGGTCGGTCACACGTGAAGAGAAACGTTGTCGGCTGCTGAAGAAACAAAGCAGGACTTTATTTCCCCCGCCCCCCCCCCTTTTTTTAATGGGATTGTTAAACTCCTCTCCCTTAGATTGGCTGGGGAGGAAGTTGATGACTAACTGGGTTTTCTGGTATGAATTCTGTCTGTTTCAGATCAGTACTTCCTTTGTCCAGATGTTGCTAAGGCATCAAAACCTATTGACCTGATGACATTACTGGAAGAGTCAGCTTGTGAGATTCACCTAATTCATGAGTTGTTTAGAATCTGGTATGCAGTTATTATTTCACCTTCTATCCTAGTTTCATCACCACCAGCCCTCTTCTCTGTTAGTATGCTCACCAACCCTTAGGCATGCTGGAGACAGTTCTACCTTCAAATACGTACTTGCTTACACCATCTTTCATTCTCTCTCTCTCTCTCTCTCTCTCTTTCTCTCCTCTCTGTCTCTCCTTTCTCCTCTGCTTCTCTGTATCCTATCCATTTTTTCAGGTTTCAGATCAATCCCCTCTTTCTCTGTAAAGCCGTTTTTTCCTTGGCTCTCTTTGTTTTGGAAAATGGGGTCCATGTTCTCACAGTATTGGTATCATGTGGAAGTCTGTTAGAAATGCAAATTCTCTGACCTCTCCCAGGATCTACTGAATCAGAATCTGTAGTTTAACAAGATCCCCAAGTGACTCCTATGCACATTAATTCTCAGAAGCACTGTTTTAAAGCACTTACTGCCTGGCTCATTTGGTAGTTTGCAACAGCTTCCCCCAAAATATCCTAAGTTCCTAAAGAGAGTGACCTTGGGTTCCAACAGTTTGTGTTCCCAGTGCCAAGTTTACAATGTCTAGTAGTTAAATGTCATAGTCATTCAGTAACAGGCACTGAGCTTGGCTCCAAAGATATTCATACAATTGGTTCACAACCTTTTAAATGTTTCCAGGTGCACCTTCCTACTCAAGTTCTGTTGTTCTAGAGCAGGGGTGTCAAACTCAATTAAAACACGGGCCATTTGGTGCAACAGGCAAGATTCACGCGGGCCACATCACATTTATAAACATTGCTGGAACTGAGTCAGTGCGTTTATACATGCCCACAGGCCCCCAGGAAAGGCACTGGGCCACGTGTATACTCATCTTCAGTAGTTAAAGGGTTAATGAGGGAATTGTGTGTACGGTATTGCCTCAATCTCCCCTAAGTGCTATTTTCTTCATAACAATTTTTTTTTTTTCAGAGCATCATGGGCCACAAAAAATTACCTCGGGGGCCACATGCGGCCCACAGGCCACCAGTTTGATACCCCTGTTCTAGAGTCTCTACATGAATTGAAATAGTAGGCTTTAGTGCTTTGGAGAAATGTGGATTCCCCTTCGGCTGGAAAATTAGAATATTTTCTGAATGCATTGCAATTAGATTTTCTAAATTATACTCTCACTAGTACATGAAGCCTAAATGGCTTAATCACTATTATAAGCTATAGGATAGAGAAAATTTCAAGTACAATGTAAGAAAAAAAGACACTGCTAATCCTGGAAGACCTCAATGGATTGTGGGAAGAAGAATTTAGAAATAGGGAAGCAGGCTCTGAGCCATGTTTATCTTCACTGAACTCTTGGCCACGGTCCTGGAGCAGGGAGGTATTTTAGATAAATCAAAAGGAAAGTGAAGCTTTTGTTTTACTTCTCATTTGTGACTGTGGAAGCAGGAAAGACCAGACCACAATGCCACTTTCCCCAGAAGTATCTGAGTCCAAATGGAAGTCACAGCTTTACCTCAGGTGACCTACTACTCCAGAGCCAAGGAGGGATTCATTGAGCAAGTGGAGATGCCTGATATGGAGGAAGCAGACCTTGAGGTACATGAGCAGTGGACACTAGAAGACACTTGGGCAGGAACAAGGTATAAAAATCAACTAAAGATTTTAGTCTTCAAAGCTGGTATGCCAGCCCATGGTCATCAAACACCAAGGGTCCTTTTCATTTTGCAGCTTCACCATCCATTGCTTCTTCCATATTGTCTAAGATGGCTACTCCAGCTCCTGTCATCATGTCTGCATTCCAACCATTGGGAAGAAGAATGAGGAGGAGAAGTGTACATTCCCACCCTTTTATGGAAATAATCATCAGGAAATAAATGGTATACTTACATTAGGTCAATTAGTTTAATAAAAGAACTATTGACAAGAGTCTGAGCAGAATTAGGAAAATAGTAACTAAATCCCCAAGATTATGAACTGGGAGAGTCATTACTACTGCTAGACCTGAAGGAATAAGAAGAGGGAGGGGTAGCAATCTGAATCTACAGTGAAAGCTATGGCTACTGTAAAGGCTCATAGAGGAGGCTTGGCTTTTAATGAAGGAATGTGCCCTGCCAACTTCTAACCTGGCATGCACAGAGAAAACTTTTTCAAATGACCTTTAAGTACTTTGAATATAAATACCAATTTGGATATATCCTGGGAACAAAACAAACACACAAACAAACTGCAAGTAGATCAGCAATACATTTGATAATCTTAGAGTTAGTAGTATTCCAAACTCTCACCCCTCTCATCCTTGGTGACTCCTTGGCCAAGCCCAAATTACCATTCAGAGGTAAAGAGTGCTCACTTATGTATTCTATAAATGTCCATTTTCCATGTAAGAAAACATGATGAAGAAGGGTATAGAGTTTATCTGGAGGAATCAACGGGTCATACCCAGGGTATTACCTCTCATTTCCATATAACACTTAGGCTAGAGCAGGGATTTCCAACCCCATGCCCGCGGGCGCCATGGTGCCTGTGGCCCGATTTGTGTGCGCCCGCCATTATTTGACTGCATCAGAAGTTTTTCATAAACACTAAGTAAAACTATAATTTATTTTTATACATTTGTTAGAATTTTAAAATATTGTTTGAGTATCTACACAGGTTTATTATATTCGTTGGTATGTTTGCGATATCGTATGTATAAGTTTTTCCCTAGCTTTCGCCTTTGTAC
>PVKE010035078.1:0-17058 GCA_004027555.1 Craseonycteris thonglongyai | reverse complement strand
TGTCTCCTTCTGTATCAATCCTTTTACTTGCCAAATAAATGTAATAGAACTAGCCGCATGTATTGCAGACCTTGTTCAGGGGAAAGCAGAAGAACTAGAGTTAGAAATTTTGAACCTTAAGAACGATATTTTGCTAAAATCCTTAATATCAGAGGACTTATGGAACATAGTTGACAAAGAAAGGTTCCCATTTTTAAAAGAAGCGGCATATAAAATCAAATCGTTTTTCGGGTCAACTTATTTATGCGAATCTTTGTTTTCAGACATGAATTTAATAAAATCACGATATAGATCTCAACTTACTGATGAGTATCTTAATAATTGTTTGCTAACAGGGTTGTTGTCATACTCTCCTAATTACGAAGCACTGGCCAATGAAATGCAATGCCAAAGATCACATTGACAGATTGGTTTTTTTTATGTTTTCTTTTATTTTTTTTAAATGATTTTATTACACGTGTGTTTTTTATTTTCTTTGTATTACATTTTGTATATATGTTTCTTTGTGTGTATATAATTTGTACAATAAATTTATTATTTTAAAATTATTTTTGTTTATTATTTTTTATTCTTGTTCAATAATAAATATCCTTAGAAATAGCTGGTGCCCGCTGCCCTACCAATATTTTAGAATGCGCCCTAGGGAATAAAAAGGTTGGGAACCCCTGGTGTAATTCATTCACTCTGCTATTACAAATTTAGTTAAATCCATTTTTATCCTATTTTAATTTATTTGCTATGCAGATTTGAAGGATTTTTGCATTTGATAATTAATATAACTTACTTAGAATATTATTAATATAATTACTTTATTTAATGTAAAACTAGCATTATTCTACAAATTGATTTCATTCATCCTGTTTTGTTTGTTAATATCAAATATACTGTAAACTTTCAAGCCATATTTTAAAAATAAATATATCAAATATGATGCAGCATGTAATTAATAATGTCTGCATAACAATTTGGTTTGGAATAAATTTAGACCAAATGTCAAAACTACAGAATACAACATTACATTGATGTCACACACACAACCAAATTTTGAATATGGAATATAATTGTGTGCATAATATTGCCCCATTCATGTATTTAAACAGTAATTATTGAATCTGTGCCACGTGAAATGTACTGTTTTTGATTTTGCAGATATTGCAATTAACCATTTTAAACCTCAATATTTCTAATCTTTCTAACCAAAATGGTATTAAAATGTATTTGTAATTAGGATTGTCTGAAAACAGTACCAAAATAAATTTTCATACTTTTAAATATTTTTCCATAAATTAGGGTTAATGGATAGAATTACTTGTGTCATATATTTTTCAGTATTTCTTCAAAAAATATTTTATCTTATTTTTATATTTCCTATATATATCTCATTTTGTCCATGGGAACAGTATGAAATTAATCTTGTTATCCTTTCTGAATTTTTTCTTCTTCATCTATAACCACCAAACTAATTGTATATTTATTTAATTAAATTATAAATAAAACTACATAGTGTAGTCATTATAAACATAGGTTTTGAACTTAGACAACTGGATGCAAACAAATTTTGGAACTAAAGAGCTATTCTATCTTGGATAAATTATTTCACTGTTCTATGATTCAGTTTATTTTAGTGTTCAGACTGGATTAAATTGAGAGTAATATCTACCTCAAAGGATTATTCTGAAAACTAAAAACAAAACAAAACATATGAGTGCTTAGAAGAGTACTTGGTGAATATAAATAGATACTAAAACTAAGCATTAAAAAAAAATGAGTAAAGAAGGCAGGCTTCTCTTTGATCAGTCGATTTGCTCTCTGTGAGCCTCCCCTTTGGGAAGATAAGGTGAGCAATGGTATTCTATGCCTCCGAGATCCCACTGCTGTCTGAAGCTGCCACACCTGTGCTTCACTTATAGTTGGAGTATAAAACTGAAAGTAACAAAGAAACAAAAACTCATGGACAAAGCTATTAGTTTAGTGGTTACCTGAGGGTAAAGTGGGGAGGGGGGAACTCGAGGGGTGGGAGAGTAGGGAGGGGGCATCAAATACCTGTTGATGGAAAGAGAACTGACTCTGGGTAGTGAGTACAAAAGGCAATATACAGATGAGGGCATGTAGAATTTTATACCTGGAACCTATATAATTTTTACCAACCAATGTCACCACAATAAATTCAACAATTAAAAAAGAAATGAGTAAGTCAATAAGAAATATTAAATAATTGTAAAAAAAAAAAAACCCAAAAAACAAAAAACAAAAAACTCAAAATTCCAGCAGAGCAATGTCAAGATATCATTAACCTTGTAAAACAGATGATTAGTAGAGTAAACTGTATTGGCCCAAATGTTTAGAAAATATAGTGGAATGGATTATACCTCAGCATATATTTTAGGATTAGATCCACTGACTTGTTACCACTCTACCTCATCCTCACTTTAATAGGCAATTATGTCAAATATATAAATCTTAACTGCATAGGGTTCATAGTTCTTGTGCAATAAAAACATTTAATTTAAATTTTACCCTATATTAAAGAGAGAATTTCTTGCTTGATATATTTAATTTCAAGATAGCATATTTGGTGAGGTAACAAGAGAATTTTCAAAACCATGCAAAGCTCTGTAAATTCACCATGACATCCTAATTATGATGGTGGATGCAGTTCACTGACAAAGGTTATTCAGACACTCTGTAAATTGGTAGTTCATAAATTCCTGTAGTTAGATTACAACTCAATAATGAGAGGAAAACTGAGAAAACAATACTTATGACAAACAATATTCACTGACTCCCTTTTAATTCATTGGGCAGAAGTCAATAACTAGTCTTTGCCATCATTAATATGTCTACAAACCAAGATTATTAACTTCAAAGCACTGTTTCATAAATAAATATGTTAAATGTATGCTAAAAAATAAATGTTCACTATGTCAGAAAATTAAAGTATTACAAGTGAAACTACTTTGAATTTAGGTTTTTCTTTGTTGATAGAGAATTTCTTAATTTTCCATCATTAGAGATAAAATATCCGTTACTTTCCTAATTTATATGACCGTAGAAAGCTGCCTTTCCAAAGGCTGTATACACGTTCTCTAGAAAAACTATATGGGAAACTCTGTCATTGACAGAAAAACATTGAATTAGTTTACTGTCAAAGAGATTTAACACATTTAAATACTATAACAATACGAAAAAGAATTAAAAAAAAAAGAATGGAAAAAGGTGCAGTATGGTTATTGGTCAGAGCTTAGTCAGGAGAGAGAAACCACTGCAAATATTTCAATAGAGATAATTTTACAAAAATTACTCCTAACTAAGTATAAGGCAACTAATTAGTTAATATAATAAAACAAAGAGAGTGCTGGTATAGCCCCATGATTGCAACTGCTAGAGCAGGCATCAAACTTAGGGTTGGGAGAAATAAAGGCAAGGATTTGAAATTATTTAAAAATTAGAAGCTACAAAAAAGTCATGCTATGGACGTGAAATTTAACCCCCAGTGAGCCTCTGTGGAAAATCAGTATGTTTAGAGGATACTACTGAGCTGCTGTTAGAAAACTATCTTACTATAGGAAATGACTGGCCACTAAGGTGAAAAAATATTGTCAAGGTGAATCTCAGAGAAATAGGAAATAAATAAGATACCAACAGGAAACAAGCAGTAGGAGCAAGTGCCTTTGCCCTCCAACTTGCAGCCTCTCTCCAGTTTGCCTTATTGACAGAACCTCGCAGGGAGAGCTGAAGGAGAGATGTGGTTTGTAGCATCGCACGCAGCTCAGCATCGCAGCTCAGCATCGCAGAGCTGAGCCTAGACAGGTGCATTTGGAGCTGAGACAATAGCTTAATATGTAACTAAAATTGTTCACATCTTTGGCAACCCAGCATTCATGCACATCTTACCATAAATGTTTGAAATTCAATGTAACAATAACAACCACCCTGTGTTTTTATCTAACAGGATACATCTACCTTTCATATAAATTAAGATATACTTTATCTCCCTCTTAAATGAAAAATGACTAAGTCCTACCCTTAAACTCATATCTGGGAGCGTCATACTACCCACCATTGAACTACATTATCTCTTCAAACTGACAGATGACAAACTAAATATCCTGTTACCTAAAGTCTACATAGTAAATTGTATAATAGGATAAGAAGAGATGAGAAAAATATATAGATAAAAATCTGTTCATGCATGTGTGTGTGTGTGTGTAATCACTAACACATTCGTTATTACAGTTATCAATTCAATGACTGGTCATAAAACCATAGGTGATATTTATAATTAATTCCTTCTTACCCTATGCACTCTAAGTTTTCTTTGATCTAGTCTAAACAATGACCTCAGCTTGTCAGGATTCTTTTTCTGGCATAGTGTTCTAATCTCCATTCCTGAAGAATCAATGTGTCCTTTTTGTTGTTATATTTTTCTTTTTCTTCATTTATTTTACTATTAAAAATTGAAGGATGAGGGACCATGCAGAATTCTCTAGTTGCAAATAAAGTCCATCTTATTTATCCCTCTAGCAAAGCAGCAACACAATTTCTTTTTAGGAATAAGCATCAATTACTTTAGACCACAAAGTAACTCAATTCTGCCTGAAGAACTAAAAATGACCAAGTGTGAATTTTAACTTCCAATTCAATAGAACCATTATTTTGTTATGTATCCTTCTCAAAGAGCTCACAATGTGAAGAAAGAAAGCAGTCATTCTGAAAGTAGGGTATTAGGTGTAATAGTGAAATGAGCTACACTTAATTCAACAGCTGAATTCTTCGATGCATGTATTTTAGCTATAGAAAAGATGGTATCATATACTTCCTTTTTTTCCTTTTTTTTTTTTTTTTTTGACAGAGAGAGAAACAGAAATAGAGAGTGACAGAGAGAAAGGAGAGAGCCCAGAGCAGTCTCCATAGTTGTCTTCCATCAGTTTTTTGACATAGTTTCATTTCACATAGGTGGGCGGGGGCCCTCCAAGGTGGGAATCAGGCTGGGGGCCTCCCTCATGGGAGACACACTCCCACGAGCTGGGGGCCAAACTGTGGGCCTCCCACATGGGAAACTCTCTGGAGAGAACCACACTGGGGACCTTTCACATTGGAAGCACACCCGAGTTCGGCATATGGGTCCACATGGGCCAGGGCTGAGACTCAATTCTCAGACCCCAGGGCTGCAAAGTGAGTGCTTACCTGCTGAGCCATCTGGCTTTTCTCGTATACTTTCTTACAAAGTATGGATGCTATATATTTCTACTAGACATAATATATTCTAGACAATTGTATCTTATTACTAGATGATGGTAAGATGATACTGTCTCTCAAGTGGCAAACCATTGAGTCTTCAGAAGGCCAGCCACTTCTGGGTGATAGAGAGTTTGTGAAGACCTGTGAATTCCATAGGATTGAGTCCACTGCTGCATTTATTTAGCTGTACAAGTAGAGTTACATTCCACCAGAAGTGATGTCTACAATACCACAAAATGAGTAGAATATTTCATAGTTCACTGAGGGTCACTATATGAAAGCATTATCAGCAATGAAAATAAATCCATTTTCAGAATCTATGTTTATTCCACAAAGGAAAAATGTCATAATAAAATTATTCCAAAATGAAAACCCATCACTGCATGATTATCTGAACCTTCTGAGCAGTGAGGACTCAGTGTTTTTTTCTTCTTGGGACAGATTCTACAAGTTGTGACTGTTAGTTTTGGTGAAGAGAAGTATATATATTTTTGGACCCATACATCTTTGTCACTATGGCTGCTTTTTACATAGGCATTTCGAATCAGTGCCAGCATTACTGGAAAGATACACTATCCATCTCCCCCCAAATCAGTCATTTTATTCACCTGATTGTTGATGGCCATTTCTGACACTTCCTTTGTTAATCACACAAAGAGAGTAATTATTTTCACATTTAGCCCACTTTCAGAGGTTCATCCAAATATGTCTTTCTCACAGCTCCTGGTTACTAATCTTTCAAACCTATTCTTTCTAAAGATTTATTTTATTGTTTTTGACGGAGACAGAGAGAAGGAGGAGGGCCCAGAGCAGTCTCCATAGTTGTATGTCATCAGTTTTTTTTTACATCGTTTCATTCTAAACAGGTGGGCGGGGGCCACACTGGGTGGGAACTGGGCTGGGGCTTCCCACATGGGAGGCATGACTGCTCAGGTCAGGGGCCAAACTGGGGGGATGGGGTGGTGAGAACCGAACTAGGTGCCTCCCGTATGGGAAGCACACCTCAGTTCAGCATATGGGTCAACACGGGCCAGGGCCAGGATTCGATCCTTAGTCCCTGGGGCTTCAAAGCAAGTGTTTAACCCACTGAGCCATCCTGGCTTCCCCTCAAACCTATTCTTTCTAATAAACAGATCATCCAGTCAAATAATCAGCTATTGTTCAAGATCAATATATACCCATAATTCTGGCCATCTTTCAGTCCAGAAAAAAATAAGGGTGTTATTGAATGTTGATTATTTTATTATTGAATAAAAAGTAAAACAGTGAATGGTTGTTTGAAAAAATTGTATAATGGAGGAGGTATTATGGTTAATCTGTGAACTGAAGATCAAATACATTTATATAAATGTGTAATTCTATTTGTAAGGAAGAAATAATTACAAATACTTGGTTGTTTTATTTTCAAATCAATAATTTACCCTTCAAACACTAGACTGATAATTATTATGATATAAATTTTGTGTTCAATCACTGCTTTTATTTCATTATTTTTGTTATTTATTTCCAATTTTGATATCTCTAAAAAGGAACAAGGTTATTACTATTAAAGCAGGTACCTACTAATTAGAAGATTTTTCAGATCATCATAAACTATATTTTTGAGGAGTAATTTCCCCACAGAATGTCATGAATATAACTGTCAGACACTTTTGAGTTTATATTATACCCTGTTATAAAAAAGGGGAATAAAAAGATACTGTACTTTGACCAGAGAATCTGAGAGCTAAAGGGCAAGGTAGCTTGGCAGACAGTTGGTGAACTTTATAACCTGCCAAATGATTAACATCTCATAAGTGCATGAGGTTCAGGCCCCAGGGCTGAACTCAGTGATGTCTATTTCCTTGCAGCTGTTCATGAAAAGCTTTCTGATACTTTGTTTTCAATACTCTTGAATATCTTTTAATGTAATTTTCTAAAAACAGTTATGGAAGTTACCTTGAAGAGTTTTCAAAGGGATCTAAATCCACATGAGACTTTAATTAGTTCTAAGGCTTTGATTAGAAACTTTATTATAAAAGAAATAGAATCCAGTAATCATGAGAAACCTGAAATTTCATCTTAGGTTGTTTTGGTTTCTAGGGTCCTCAGCATTTGATATGCTTTTCTACACTTTCCTTCAATTACAACCAAATGGGAGATAGGAATATTCCCTGACCTTTTACCAAATTAATAATGAAAGTTTTTATTAGATAACAACATAGCACTTCTATAAGTGAATTATAAACCAGAATTTTTATTTTATATGTTTTTAAATATTTAAAAGACCCACTAAAAATATTATGTAATGTTTAATTTTAGAAATAGCTCACCTATATGATGTTGTATTTGAGTTAACAGAGCAAATTATAAATAAGCACAACTTTATATTATAACATTTAAGGAGAAAAATATTTAGTGAACACATAAAACTGTGTAACTCCAGAAAATTAGTTTTAAACTTATTATCATTTATTGTTTATTTTCTATAGTATTTATTTATTTATTTATTTTCTTTGATTCTTTTCCATTTTACAGCAGTAAGATAATTATTTCCAGCCAACTTGTATTTCAATAACATTTTTTTTTAAGATTTATTTTTATGGTTTTTGACAGAGAGAGAAAGAGAGAGAGATACGGAGACAGAGAGAAGGGGAAGGGCCCGGAACAGTCTCCATAGTTTCACATCATTGGTTTTTCCACATGGTTTTATTCCACAGGTGGGCGTGAGGCTGCACAGGGCAGGAACTGGGCCGGGGTCTCACCCTGGTGAGAACTGAACTGGGGGCACTCCCCAGTTCAGCATATGGGTCCACATGGGCCGGGGCTGGGATTTGATCCTCGGTCCCCAGGGGCTGCAATGCGAGCGCTTAACCCACTGAGCCATCCCATCTTCCCCAACGATAACATTCTTAATAGTCAAATTTTATCTACTTTATAGTATATTTGTTGTTTCAATTTTGTATCACCAAAAAATTTTCCTTAGATTTGAAATGATTTGTCTTCAAGCTTACCTTTTACCTTTCCATTCTTAATCATATCATGAAAAGTTTAAAGTAAATTAATTTGAAAAAATATGTTATTTCGTATTTACAATTCAGACTGCTAAATACATTATTTTCTAATTTTTATCTATAAGTCAGTAAATACAATTAAAAAATTTTTTCTCAGCTTTCATACCGAGTCAATCTTTGCTCATTCACACTTTCTATTTACTATTAATATTTTTAAAATTTTGATCAATAACTTGGTAGAAGGAAAACTATATCAATATGAAATAGTTCCAAAAAATTGAAATAGAGTGTATTTGAGACAACTATTGTCTACTTTTTAAAATAAGCAATACTATTAAAGTATGATATAAACATAGAAAAGAATACAAATTAAAACTGAATAGCTTGATGATTTTTTAAAATTTATCACAGAATTGCTTGCTTTGACCTTAATATAAATAGACTCAGACCATAAGCCTTATTTTGTGTATTATTGCTTCCACTCAATGCTATGTGACATATTCTTCTGCATATTATCTGTGGCATTGTTTTGTTCATTTACATTAATGTATAGTGTTTATTTCATTTTGATTATCCATGCTATCATTCATTGATATTTGAAGCATTGTCAATTTTTGTTTGTTAAATTTCTTCCATGTATAATCTTTGCATTTTTGGTGCATAAAATATTATTTTGTTGAATATATACATAGTAACAAAATTCTGAGATCAGAGATTATGTTTATGCTTATGCTTGTCATTAGTTGCCTAAAGGTTTCAAAGTGGTTGTAGTAATTTACACTCTGAACAATAACAGATGAAAGTCTTAGTTTTCCACATTGCAGCCTATATTTTGTATATATATATATTTTTCAGTTGTTTTAATTTTACTTATTCTAATGATGGTATAATCATACATTATTTTGTAGGGGACTTGAAGATCCTTTTTGTTGTAAAGTGCTTGTTCAAAAACCATTCCTCTTTCTCACAAGGTTGATGGATACCATTTCCTCATGGTTTATAAATTTTTTCCTATACATACTTTATATTCAATAGGTATAAGTCATTCTGATGGATATATAGACCAATAGATGCTTTGAAATCTACCTATATGTATATACTTGTATAAATATACACACACATAAATGTACACTCATATGTATATATAAATATCAGTCATCTCTCACTAACTGATGTACCGTTTTACTCTTTTTTTTCTTTCCTTTTTTCATTGTTAAATTTATTGGGGTGATATTGGTTGGTAACAATTACATAGTTTCCAAGTGTACAACTGTACATTGCATTGTCTATGTCCATTTCACTCTTTTAATGATAAATGTTGATGAACAAAGTTATTAATTCAGAAGCCATTAAAATGAGGAATTCCTTCCTATTGTGAAAATATTTTACTAGAAATTTACCATACAAAATATAGGGCAATTTTCAGTCACTGGGAAGAATCCCATATAGAATTGTGATCTCCAAAAGGATAAAATCAATTAAAGTGAGTTCTGTTATAATTTTCTGCCTTGAAATACTTTTTGGACTATGATACATGGAGGGAGGGGGTTCCCTGGAAGAACACAGTAATTTTATTCATTTGATCTGACAGAGACCAAATTTCATGGATAATGACTATAATTTGTTAAATACTCATATATATCACAAAAGGGGGGTGACTTGCAGAATAATTTCTCCTTAAACCTGTTGCTATTATAAGTATGATGGAACTCCACAAGAGTGGAAAAACCAATGAGGTAGTTGTAATCCGAACAATTTACAATCAGTCAGAGAGCTTGAAAATGTTTTAGTTTTTTTAAATTTTTTATCTGCAGAGGATAGTCCTCACTCATCATCCGTAATAACCAATAGACTAGTGCATTAGTAGCAACGTTGAATTAGTCCTAAAGTAAAAGCTACGTAAAAAGCTTTCTAATATATATTAAAACAAAAAATGTTTACTTGATCTGGCTGCCTACCTGTGATGTAACTGCTTTTAAGCATTATGTACAATACTCAATACCAAGAAAACCAAAATATTTTTAAAACTCCAGCACTCAGTAAAATAGAGGTCACAATATCCAGGAACCAATAAGAATTACTAGACAGGCAACAAAGCAATAATGTCTGACGCAGCTAGGAGAAAAAACAATAATTGGGTAAAAAAATAATAATAATGGCAGAGATGGTGGAATTAGCTAACACGGTTCATAAAATGATGTTATAAGTATCATTATTGACTGAATATATGAAGAAAATCATGGCTATAAATGGGAGATTAATGAAAAAGGTAACACAAGGCAAAAATTGAATTTCAGAAAAATAAATATATAGTATTTGAAATTTTTAAATATGATAGTTGAAATTAAGAACAATTTAAACATTACAAAAATAATGATTAGTGAACTCGTAGATATGGCAATCAAAATATGCAAGTAAAGAACAGAGGGGGAGGGGAGTAGGCTAAGTAAATAAGAGAGTATAGAGTATTGGCAACTTGAGTGATAATAACAAGAGTTCTGGCATATTTTTTATTAGAGTGCCAGATAAAAGAAAAGAGAGGGGAACTTTCTATCACTTAAAATTTTTATTTAAAGGTAATTCAATTTTTAAAGAGAGAATAATAGCAGTGAAGTCAGAATTATAAATATATATAAAAGGACATTATACAACAATGAGAATATAAATAATCAGAGAAGAGAAATAAAAGAATATTGTAAATTTCCTATATTAAACTGAGTTTAGTATAATATTATTTAAAAGTATAAAGATTTAAATTAAAGCTACATATTTTAAATTATAGGATAAAATATGAAGATATATTATATATATATAGTGATATTATATGTATTATATATAGTGATATAATAAATATATAGATATAGTGATATAATAAAAGCAATAGTGAAAATAAAAAGAAACTTCTAAATATAATTCATGAACTGAATTGTATCCTCTAAAATTTATATATTGAAGTCCTAACAGGCAATACATTAGAATGTGACTATAGTTGGAGATAAGGCCTTTAAAAGGGGTAACTAGGGGAAGCCAGGATTGCTCAGTGGATTAAGCACTCACTTTGCAGCCCTAGGGACTGAGGATCGAATCCTGGACCCAGCCCATGCAAACCCATATGCTGAACTGGGGAGTGCCCCCAGTTCGGTTCACACTGGAGTGAGACCCTGGCCCAGTTCCTGCCCTGTGCAGCACCGCACCCACCTGTGAAATGAAACTATGTGGAAAAACCAATGATGTGCAACTATGAAGACACTGCTCTGGGCTTCCCCCTTCTCTCTGTCTCTGTATCTCTTTCTCTCTCTCTGTCAAAAACTAGAAAAATAAATCTTTAAAAATAAATAAATAAATATAAATAAATAAATAAATAAAAGGGGTAATTAAATTAAAGAGGTAGTTAAAAAGCAAAGATTTTCTAATTAGACAAAAAAGAAGACCTTAGAATTTGCAGCCTGAAAGAAACCTATTTTAAATAGAAAAATAAACAGATTAAAATAAAAAATGATGGAAAAGCTATATTGTATATAAACTAATCATAAGTTAGATGGAGTGCTTGTATATTATAATAAATACATTTTAGATTTTTTCATATTAGAATATTGAGAGACAACCATAATATTAACTGGGTAAATTTATCAAAAAACAAAGACTTCTAAATGTACAACCACTTAAGGAGAGAGCTTATAATATAGAAAGCAAAAACTGATAAATTTGGTAGAGGAATAGAAAAATCCATGTAGATGTTGTTGGAAGTTTTATTCTCTTCTTTTAGTAATTGATAATATAAGTGGATATAAATTAATAAGGTATAGAAATCTTGAGCAACATATTAAACAACATGGCCTAATTGATATTTGTAGAACATTATACTCAAAATATACTCAGTTTTAATGGAATAAAAAAATCTCTTTTCAGAGAAAAAAGGATACTTATGAAGTGCATTAGTCAGGGTTCTCCAGAGAAACAGAACCAAGCTGGAGATTTCATACTTATATATATTTTGCACATTATATGTAGAGAGTAAAATTATTATGAGGAATTGTTTTATATGATTATGGAGTCTGAGAAGTCCACAATCCACCATCTGTAAATTGAAGCCTCAGGAAAGTTTGTGGTACAATGCAGTCTGAATCCAAAAGCCTAAGACCCAGGGAGCTGATTGTGTAAATTCCAGTCCAAGGGCTGGAGAAGATGAGATGAGATGACAACTCAAGCAATGAAGCAGAGGAAAAATGGGTGAAGAGTGAATTCTTCCTTCCTCTCCCTTTTGCTAATATATATTCATTCTCTCAGTGGACTGGGTGATGCCCACACACATTAGGGAGGGCAATCTACTTGACTGAGTCCATTGATTAAAATTCCAATATTATCCAAAACACCCTCACATTCATACCCTGAAATAATGTTTAATCTTAACAAACCATGGCCAATCAAGTTCACACATAAAATTAACCAACACATGTAGACAATTTATTATTTCATAAAATAAGTCTCAGTATGGTTAACTGACTTGAGGTAATGTAAAGTACATACTTTGCCAACAATATTCCACAACAGAATTAATTACAAATTTATCACAAAAGGTATTTGGAATAAATTTCAAATACCTTACATTAAAGAAGACACTTTTAAATAATCCAAGTATTGAAGAAGAAATCACAAAAGAAATTGAAGATATATTGATCTAAATGAAAATGAAAACACAAAATATCAAACTCTAAGTAATGGAAAAATGATCCCAAAACAATGACCTAAGCTTCCAACTCAAGAAACCACAAAAAGAAGAGTAAAGTAAAGCAAAATACAAAGAAAGGGGATACAATAAAGAAAAAGAATAATCAAGATAATACATCTTAAAAAATGAGAAATGCTAAAAATCAATGAGACACAAAGCTCATTTATAAAGAAAGTTAAATAAAATTGATCTTCTATCTTGATCAATCAAACAAAACAGAGAAGACACAAATTATTCTACATTTTACTCTCTTGGTCATTGCATTAAGGTAAATAAAATACACAAATGATGTACATATTAGAAAAATAGATGATATAATTATATATGTAGAAAATTCAAAAGAATAAAAATGGCAGAATTAATAAGTAATTGTAGTAAAGTTGCAGGTTACCACACTATTACAAACAGCTATTTTTCTTTACAATAAAAGTAAAAAGTTAGAAAATAAAATTAAAACAATACCATTTAGAGAAACATCTGAAAAATGTTAACACATGTAATAAATTATGTGCAAGATATGCAAATTTACTTAAAGCACTGTTGAATGACTTTAAAGAAAATCTATATTAATAAAAAATATATACCTCGTGGGTTGTATATAAAGCAATCTATAAATAAGGTATCAGTACTCCCTACATTAATCTATAAATTTAATGCAAATCCAATCAAAATCCTAGCATTGCACACCTGAAACTTATATAATTTTATTAACCAATGTCACTCCAATAAATTTAATAAAAATTTAAAAGAGATAGTTACTAGAAAAAAATTTTAGCAGGCTCTTTGGAATTCTTGGCAGTGAGCAAAGTAGATGCTGAGTTGCCAGTTTTGTTGTCAATTTTGTCATCATTAAACAAATTTAAAGGGTGAGACCTTAATAATCAGGACTCATTTCAAGTTAATTCATCTGCAGATTGAATGTATAATTAGCTATGTTCCACGGTTTGTATCACAGAAAAGTTGGTATGGTTTAATATAAGTAGCTGTGGAAAGATTTAAAATTTTCAACCTTGTTTGAGGGTAGGGCTATATCTCATGATTTAAGTCATCTTATGTTTATTAAATGAGACTTTGACTTCATCAGTGAAACTAAAAACTGTCTAGTAATAATTACAATATGTTCAAAGGGTGTTCACTCACAGCACTAAGGCTGCCAGCCAGAATAAACAGAAGGAGGGGTGATTGAATTAGGACAACATTCTGTTTTAGAATGAGAGGAGGAAGAGAAGGTAAATAGGCAGTTAGAGTGTTTTTTGCCTGCTTTAAAAACCTTGACTTTGTGTCTTTCTTGTGTGTAAAATCCACAGGTGGGATGAAGAGAGCTGAGACAACAGCTCTTCTGCTGCCACATGTTGGCCTGGTTGGAAGTACAAGCATCAACTCTGGTCCCTTCTTAGTTCTTCTGTCCTCATGGGTCCTTTGTGGGCTGTTGAGCAGTGGAGGAGCCTGCAGGCTTGCAGGGGTCTTTCTCAGCTCTCAGTCATGCCTTATTCTTTGGTAATCTATGACCTTGCACATGAACATGAAAGCCTGGTTCCCTGTGGATAGGGTTTCTCCAAGCCCTCCTGCCCTGCCTTCCAGAATGCAAAACAGCTGACGGTCATGGGAAAGAACTGGCACACCGACGAGGGTGCACTTTGTGACCGCATGTTTTTAAAATCTCACACCTCAAGCAGGTCACCCATGGCTATAAAAGAGGCATTGAAGTCTGGTGGTTACTCCTCACCACTCTTTCTATGATGTGCCTGCCCTTTGGCTCATCCAGTGGTCAAAGGGATGGAAGCTCCCCCATAACTCCCACACCCTAGAAACTGCACATCCAATTTTGGAATTCCTGTAGGTGGATTTACCTATCTGAGTCCTCAGCATTCTGGAGGTAAAAATAAAGAAATTTACAACACACACACAATAATATAAAATAAAAATAATATTTTATATTGCATTTACTCTGTTAGAATGAGAAGACTGATCCTTGCAAATTTTTACCTTCTGACCATAATTGAAAGACCTAGAGTGATGTTTCAACATCTGCTTATTGGAATTTAAAAAACAGGGGAAGGCGGGATGGCTCAGTGGGTTAAGTGCTCACTTTATAGCTCCTGGGACTGAGATTGAATCTCAGCCCCGGCCCATGCGGACCCACATGCTGAACTGGGGTGTGTTTCCCATGCAGGAGGCCCCTCATTCAGTTCTTGCCCCCAGTTTTGACCCCTGGTTGAGGGAGCGTGCCTCCCATTTGGGAGGCCCTCAGCCCAGTTCCTGCCTTGCATGACCCCTACCTACTCGTGTGGAATGAAACCATGTCAAAAACTGATGATGTACAACCATGGAGACTATTCTGGGCCCTCCCCTTTCTTTCTGTCTCCCTTCATCTCTGTCACTGCTAAAAACAATAAAAATAAATTCTTAAAAAAAAACACATGATACTGAGAAGTTAAGTGATTTACTTGAGACAACTTAAGATATGATATGAAACAAATACTATTTGTTTTATTTATTGATCTAAAATAATTTTTATATTATCTACTTACATTCAGTCAAATTCTGCCATCAATTTTCTTTTTCTTTTTGTTTTAGTTTTTATTTTATTTAATTTTTGACAGAAAGAAAGAGAGAGATACAGAGACAGAGAGAGAACTGAACTGTGGGAACTCCCCAGTTCAGCATGTGGGTCCTGCCTGGGCCGGAGCCGGGATTCGATCCTCGGTCCTCGGGGCTTCAAAGCGAGCGCTTAACCCGCTGAGCCATCCCGGCTTTCCCAGTTTTCTTCTCATAATTGAAGAGAACAATAAGTTTTACATCTTTGAGGACACAAAATCCTTTCTTTCTGTTCCTGTTGGAGGAGATCATTAGGAGGACATAACAACCAGTTGACTGGTTGACCCTTGAGCTGCCCCAGGCACTCAGTGATGCTCACCCCTCCCCTGTCCTTGGATTGTATGTTCTGTCCACTGTTCCCACAGTGGGAGCCAATTTCAAAGATGCAGCTTTGAGAGAATAAGGAGCTGTTGAGAACATCTGGACTGTAGAGGTGTCTGAATCCCATTCATCAATCTATATAAACTTTTTAAGGTTCTGGAGGGTGAGTGCACTGATCCAATCATCTTGCAGATACCCAAGACAAGCTTAGTTCATTAAGTTCCCTTGCCTATTAAACCTGCCACCTACCAATCTGAAGTTCAGGATTCTTCAGTCTCTTGTTGCTCTTCATGTACCAGTTTTGGAGTTCACCTGGGGAACTTCTAAGGTTAAAACCAAGTTCCATTTTATAATTTTTCTTTTATTACTTAATTTTTCTTACTTTTAAGAGAAGAGTTTCTCTTTGTGCTTAATCCACATTGGTCACTGATGAGGGCTTCTTCTTCTTTTTTAAAATCAGATATCTTAATACTATTTCCATGATGTCACTCTTCTCATTTTTGGTTGCTGACAGTTCACTGAAAGTACAGTCATTACTAACTAACTGCGTTCTACAGAAAACTATTTTCTTCAGCCACACTCTAAAAGTCTTACTGTGTATCCTGTGATCTCTCTTTAATGGTCTGATGTAAAATATATGTTAGTTATATCTTATGCACCACACAATTTTATGTGACGTGTATCCCCTGTTGGATAGAAACATAATCTGTGAATTTCTGTGTTACATAAATGTGTATCATCTCTAGGTATAGCTATTTGGGATTGCTTTTAATGTTTAAAGATTGAATGTTCACTGAATTTTGGTGAATGCCTTTGCTAAATACACTTGAATATTTGCTAAATACATTTGAATTCTATTTCTAAACATATAAGTAATATACCTGGTACATAAGAAAGATACAAAAAATGTATCAACCATAATGTGTAGACATTATGTCAGAAATGTTTTTTTGTTTGTTTGTTTGTTTTTTAAATTCTTTTTTTTTTTTTATCTTTTCACATTTATAGAGGGAAATTATCTTTTTGTCTTCAGTGCATATTTATTTCTATTTTACTTTTGACAGATAGAGAGAGAGACAGAGACAGAGACAGCTAGAGAACCGAACTGTGGGAACTCCCCAGTTCAGCATGTGGGTCCTGCCTGGGCCGGAGCCGGGATTCGATCCTCGGTCCTCA
>PVKE010035077.1:0-17057 GCA_004027555.1 Craseonycteris thonglongyai | reverse complement strand
TTAAAAAAAAAAAAAAAAAAAAAAAGAACTAGAAAAGAGAAGACTTGGCCAAAGGCAAATTTGCTTTTCGGAAGGAAAACTCTTTTCCCAGAGTGCACTGTGCAGACAAAACTTGCAGCATCCTTTCTGAAACTCTGTCTGGAGCAGTATTCCAAGATGATTAATAGAGCAAGTATTTTTCACCAGGGTATGACCTTTGAGAGTAGAAGCAGACAAAAGGCACAAATGGCAGGAGATGGGTATCATTTGCAGGCTCACAGGACACCCATGTCTACACACTCATCTCTCAACAGGGCCCAGGACACCCTGTGCTGTCCCTAGGGGAAATGCCCCTGGGACCAGGATGCCTGTGAAAGACTTTTTGTGTAACTGTAAAAGTCTTTACTTGTGGAAAATTTTCTTTCAAATGATGGGGGTGATTGCTGGTATATTGTAAATGCAGAGACTGTGCAGATAAAATTAGAAGATTCTTGCACTAAGTTTTTAGCTCAGAGCCACGAGCCACAAGATTAGAAACAAATACCCAAATGCAATGTTTATGTTTCACTAGAGAGGGATGGAAGAGATGATAGATATTTGGGAGACAGGAAATCAATGTTTTTGAGGGCCTATTTTTTCATCTTTATAATAATGCTATAAGGCAGTGTTTATGTTCCCATTTACAAACAGGCAAACTGGACCTCTAAGAACATGGTAAGGTTATGCCAATAGAAAGTCGTAGCAAGGTGGAGATTCAGGCCCAGCTAGGTTCAAATTTTGTTCTTGTTCCACTATCCCAAGCTACCTCCAGCTGGGGAGGGAAGTTTAAATGGATAGGTCTTGGTAGGCATTCACCTGCTTTAAAAGAAACACATTTCTGAGTTGATCAATGTGGTGTGGTGAGAGACTCTGCTGAGTTGGGAAGGTAATGAGTTTAAGCAATGCTGAAATTTTTGTACTAAATTGTATTACTGGCATATTTATTTCCTGCTTCTTCTTTTACCTCTTAGTTTTTCAATGATTTTTCATTTATTTGTAATTAGCTTATTTGTTGATTTAAAAATATTTATTGAATAACTGATCTAGCCAGGTGCTGTGCTATACAGTTGGTGTATAGTAGCTTTCTTAGGCTGGGTTTCTCCTAAAACTGAGCTGGAGACTAAGACTTGCATGCATATGGTTATTTGTGAAGGGATCTTAGAGAGTAGAAGTGACAGACAAGAACAGTGAAAGAGGGAAGGGGAAAGCCAATGTGAAGATATGTTATGGAGCTAGCCACTAGTTAGGTGCCTGGAGCCCAGTCCTGTTGGCACCTTTTGGGGAGTGTGTAGCAGAATCAGAGGCAGAAGCATTGATCCATCAGATCTTTACTTGTCTTGGTTAGGGGTTATGTTATAGAGCATTACCATTTGTACATGTCTGGGTTGTACATACATGAATGTCAAGCAGGCTTCTGCCAGTGTCCCACCCAGGGAAGTGAGGGATGCCCCAGGCAGGAAGCACCAGTGTTTTGTGCTGTCTCGAGGTATGCAGTGTCAATGGAGAGCAGCTTGAAACCTTGTGGAACTGTGCCAGAGCTGTGAGTTGAGGCTGAGAAGATGTGAGGTAGTGAGCAATACCTGATGTAGTGAGCTAAATGCATATAATCCTTGCTCTCAGAGAAAAGACTACAGTTTAGTAAGAGAGATGTGTATTAAATAAATTAACAACCTACATAATTACATTTTAATTAATTAATTTTTATTTCTTATTGTTAAATTTATTGGGATGACTTTTGTAAAAGTTACAAAGGTTCAGGGGACTCAAATATGTGGTGATGGAAAGAGAACTGACTCGGTGGTGAGCACCTAATGCAACATATAGATGATGTATTGTAGAATTGTACACATAATTACAAATTTTGATATGCACTATGAAGGAAAAAGACAGGTGCCAGTACAGAAATTAATAGGCCAGTCTGCCTTAAATTGGGATGGTAAGGAAGGCTTCTCTGGAAGGGTGACATTTAAGCTTAGACCTGCAGAATGAGCAAGAGATTGCCAGGAAAGAGGGGATGGAGAAGGGCATCACAGAGGAAAAAACCTTTTCAAAACTAGAGTCAGAGTAGATCCTAATGAGTGACAGAAATAGAAAGAAGCCCAACATGACTCAGCAGAAGGAGGAAGTAGAAGAGATAGATGTGTGAGATATACCCAGAGAGGGAGGTCATTGTGTTCTGGCTTTTACTCTGGGTGAGATGAAAAGCAAGTAGAAGTGCTTTAATAGGTTTAAAAATCCTCTATGATTTCTATGAAAAATAAATTTATGCTCCGTAATGAGGGAAGGAGGGAAGCTTTTTTGAGGTAATTGTAATAGTCTGGAGAAGGAATTTAGTGGCTTATACTAGGGAGTGACAGTGGGAAGGAGAAAATTGGGAAGATTAAAGAGCTATTTTTCCTTCAAGAGAATGTTGTGGTAGACTGGAGGTAAGAATGAGGAAAAAGGGAGAATCAAGGATGACTCCCAGATTTGTACCCTGTGCACTCATTTACTCACTCAACAAGTGTTTATTAAACACTACCTACAGGCCACTCCTTTAGATCACTGGAACTCAAGGATTGATAAGGCTCTACCCCAGCCCTTGAATGACTCACAGTCCCATGAGAAAAATGAAGGAACATACAGATAATTTCAGCAGAGAGTAGTTAGTGCTCTGATAGCTATACATTCTGGACTTCATTAACAGCTAACACAATCAAGGATACTTCCACCTGTCCAGATTATCATAAATGTGTTCTAGTTGGGTGGCCCTAGAAGACTCATTTCCTGCCCAGAATACTTGAGGAAATTTACCCCAAGAGAAATCAAGTGCCCATGAGTTATTTTATCCTCACTGGTTAATAATTAGCTTCTCAGCCATCTAGATGTATAGAATTTAGTCCAGAACATTCACTCCTGGAACTAGAAGTGTTAAATGGATTGGAGTTATCCAGAGTTAGTATGTAGGGTCAATCTCTGTGAAGAAATGTTCTTGGCATGTTACATTGGTATTTCTTCTTCTGTTTTCTTTGAAGCCTGTGAAGCTATGAAATGCCTCCAACAGTGCTGTCCTTTGGATGGCATTCTTACAATAACTGGGCAATCCCAGGCTGCATTATGAAGATGACCTTTACAAAGTAAAAGGACTTCCCTCAAACTATTCTGAGCCCGAGTCTGTATGTCCATGACCATTTCCATCAAGGTACCTCAACCTGCTATCGAACCTGCATTTTTACTTGCAATAAGATATCATCTAGCATCTTCTAAACCATTCCAGGTATGCAATTTGTCAGCCACTCTTGGTCAAAATACAAAAGAACTACACCCAGGGGAACAAGAAAAAGATTGCTAAGCACCATTAAGACTGCGGAAAGCCCTATGTTGTGCACACTTTTGATAGGTGAAAAGCTAAGATGTGCACTCTCTTTCATTCTGGCTGCAAAGCCAAGGGAAAACTATGTATTGTATTAGCTTCTCTTCCTGAGGAGAATATGAGATATGACAATTAAGTTTGCAAACTCGTCACCATGCATTTACATTATCATCACTGTACAAACAACTCAGTAAGGTTTCATAACTTTGGTATATCAGTGTCTCACAGCTGTGTTTGTGTCCATGTGTGATGGTGTCTTGTGGAGTGGCATTCATTATTGTTGTAGAGTGTTTTTGTGTGTAGTCTCAAGAATGTTGGAGCTTGAATTAGAGTAATGAATAAACATTAAATTTCTTGTTCAACTTGGCAAGAGTGGAAGTGAAATCAGGGACATTTTAGTTCAAGTTTATGGGGATAATGCCATGAAGAACATGGTACTGTGCAAATGGTAAGAAAATTTTTGAGAGGAGAGAATGTGTCAATGTTAAAGAGAAGTCAGAGAGGCCAATAATGAGCAGACTGATGAAAACATTGCAAAAATTAATCAAACTGTACATCAAAATCATCAGCTAACTGTGAGAAGCATAGCAGACCAAGTAAACATTGGTTAGAGAAACAGGAAAATCTTAACTGAAAATCTTGGCATGAGAAAGGTGTGTGCAAAAATGGTCCTGAAGGTGCTCACCAATGAACAAAAACAAAGAACAGTTAAGGTTTGCCAAGACCCTTTGAAGAGGTGAGATGATGTTTGGGGCTGTGTTATCACTGGTGATGAAACACGGGTGTACCAATATGATCCTGAAACGAAGTGTTATAATGCACAAACAAAAATGATGTCAGTGCAAATCAAGAGTCAAAATGATGTTGCTAACTCTTTTTTATATCAGAGGGATTGTTTATTATGAATTTGTACCAACTGGACAGTCAACCAAGTTGACTATTTGGAAGTGCTGAAAAGACTGCATGAAAAAGTTAGACCAAAATGACCCAAATTCACATCATGACAATGCACCAGCTCACATGAAGGAGTTTTTAGCCAGTAAACAACTGTATTGGATCACCTTTCCTACTCACCTGATGTGGCCCCCAATGACTTGTTTCTTTACCCTCAAATATAGAAAATATTGAAAGGAAGACATTTTGATGACATCCAGGATATTAAGGGTAATATGACAATGGCTCTCAGGGCTTACTCCAGAAAAAGAGTTTCAATATTGCTTTGAAGTATGGACTAGAAACTGGCATTGGTGCATAGCTTCCTAAGGGGAGTACTTTAAAGGTGACAGTAGTGATTTTCAACCAAGAGGTATGTTCATAAACTTAATTGTCAAAACTCTTAGCTCTCTAGTGAGTCAGAGGTGATGGTAGAAGCACTAAATGAAGTGCACTTATAATTTTAGGAGTTGACTCTTTTTGAAGTTGTTGCTTGCATTCAATGTCCTAATATTCACTTGATATCTATTTGATTGGCTGATAATCTTAATAAGTTTCAAGGTTTCAAAATGCAAACGTAAATGGTTTTCTCATGAAATGACTCTGAAAATAATTTTTTTTTGATATCAGAAAATACAACCTTACTTTTTTTTTACAGATTCATTTTATTGTTTGAGAAAAAGTGTGTGTGTGTGAGACGAGAGAGAGAGAGAGAGAGAGAGAGAGAGAGAGAGAGAGAGAGAGAGAAGTGGGAGAGTCCAGAGCAATCTCCATAGTTATACATCATTAGTTGTGACATAGTTTCATTCCACACAGGTGGATCTGGAGCCACATGGGTCAGGAACTCACTGCTTCCCTCCCACATGGAAGGCAAGAACCTTCACCACCATCCCAGCACTTGCTAGCTGAGCTTCAGTTTAGCACATGAGTTTGCATAGGCTAGGGCCAGGATTTGATCCTTGGACCTCACAGTTGCAAGGCAAGTGTTCAACTTGCTGAGTTATTTCAGCATTCCAACCTTGTTGGCTTTAACGCACTATTCACAAATGTTCTCAGTACCTTTACTTGAATTGCACTGCTGAACTGGTATTTATGCTTAATAAGTACAAATTTTAAGGAAAGGAAAAATAGAGAAAAGAAGAGAAAAAAGAAAAGAAAAGAAAGGAAAAAAACAAAATAGAAAAGTAGCGGAGAAAGGATGTAGGCTCTTCCCCAAACATTCCCACCCTGGGCCCCACGCCACAGAGCTAACCCTTTGCATGAGACCCTGGTGTAGTCTAGAGTCAGCCATTCAGAGCACTCCATCCTCCAGACTGCAATTTAGTTGAAAACTGACTATGTGACCCTTTTAAGGTAGAGACCTTCATGGGTCTTGTGGGACCATTAAGAAAGGTACTTTTTTTCTAATCTCAATCTATGAACAGTATAATTTTAAAGATGTTAGTAGTAACTTGCCTCTACATAGAAAATGCTTGCTTTCCTGTAAAGAAGAGATAAGTAGAGTTAAAAAGAGGAGGAAATGGAGAGAAGATAGATGGGGTAGGGGTGGAGGAGAGGCAAAGAGAGAGAGAGGAGAAATAGAGGGGGAGAGAGAAGACAAGAGGTGCAGGGAGAAGAGGGGAGAGAGAAAGAAGGTGAAAGAGACAGAAGGAGGTAGAAAGAAAAAGGAGAGGAAAGAAGAGAGGAAGGGAGAAAAAGGTAGGGGAAAGAAGAGGAGAAAGGAAGGGGCATGGGACATACAGAAGGAGGAAGGGAAAGATAGAGAGAGATATTGAGACCTGAAAGCAACAGTTGAAACCCTGAAGAAAGAGTTGTCTAAAGGCAACTCTTAGTTATAGAAGCCGATGAATTGACATTGTATTTGTGTTTGTATCTCTTGCAACTGAGAGGTTTTGTCAACTACAAAATGCTGTTTGGTCACTACATTTTAACAAGAATGTAAGCAACAATGGATGCCTTAGGAAAGAGTTCCTGTGTTATGAAACATTTGCAGCTATAAAAAAAAATCATGTTTCTGACACATGTTTAATGACACAGGAAAATGCTCATAAGTCAAGTGAAGAAAACATTAAAAAACAGAATTCAGTTTTTTTGTGTAATATATATAATTGTATTAAAGTGGTCTGAAAAGAAATATACTAGAACTTAGAAGTGTTTATCTCTGTATAGGATTAGAATAATTTAAATTTACATCTTTCATAAATTTATTTATTTCTCATAATTTTTACAGTACACACATACTGCCCCTATAATTTAAGAAAATTAATAAAAGTCTGAAAACTCATACTGTTTGGTTAATTCAAGATGGCTTACATTTAGCCCATAATGCATCCCAAAATGTATCAAAAGCTATGTTTCAAAACACCTAAAAAAATTAGTATTTGACTTCCAAGTGATATCCTTTGAGTACTTGTGTATTTTGTTATAATGGACCCTGACCATGTCTCTACCTCTGTTGCACTTTTAGTTCAAACTAAGACTAAAACTGTACCTTGTACATGGAGCAAAAGGGCCCAGTTATTACCACAGACACTAAGATGAAGGACAAGTTGTGAACCCTCTATTGATAGGGCAGCTGTGTCATCTGGAGGACATTTCTTCTCAATTTCACCTGACAAAAACACTGGCTGTCAAATTCTTAAACAATACCAAGTTGCTATGGGGAGCTGCAAGTCAAATAGGAGATACTTGTTCTTGGAATAAAAGTATGTATTTAAGAATTAACATTACGTTTTACAGCTCACTGTAAACTAAGAAGGGCAAAAATGAAAGGGCCAAGGGCTGCTTTAATTATTGTCATTTTAGCAAGTAGAATGAAACAAAGTTTCCTGGGGTAATTAATCAAGTTATGAAGAAAAGCAAATACGCACTGGTCAAGTTTTTTGGTCAGAGATTTTGTGGAAATTGCCACTGCTTCATGAAGTGTCATTGGTCTGAAAGAAGGCTTTCACTTAGGAAAGAGTGTATAGTAAGCAACGCAAGAACCAGCATTCAAAACAAAAGCGTGAGGAAAACAGCAGCAATCAATTGGCATTGCTCTCACTAAGTTTTGGCTTCAATTCTTGCTGGTAACAGGAGGCTTGTGAGTTTCTACAGAGTGTTGGGTGGGAACGGTCTATGCCTGGTGATTTTCACGAACAGATGAATATACTTCTGTTTCTAAGCATGCAGTTCAGCCACTTGGACTCCAGCAATAGCTGCCACCCCTTTTAAGGAACTGGTGTAATGCAGTCCTTACTATCTGAGCTCATATCTATTACAAAAATCAAGCTGCATGTTTTCCCAGGTGCTACCGTCTTGGAAACAAGGCACAAGGGGACCCAAAAAATGTGTTTCAAAATCTAATGTGAAAGCCTCCAATTAGGCCTTTTTTTTTTTAATTTTAACCTAGTTATTGCAAGCTGTTTTGGCTAAAATCCGAACATACTTAAATGTCTTCCAACACTGTATATGACTTATGAGTTATTTTGAAAATGTTCAAAAAATCCCTCATATTAAATGTTTAAAAAGATTAAGTATTTGACATTGTAGTCTACTTTGGTCCTTTTTATTAATTTGAGTGGTGTAAAATTAGGCTACGCCTGTTGATTGTCAGTGAAATGAGTATAGGATAATGACTAAATAGTAAATAGTCCAACTATCAGAAGATTTCTGAAACCAGATCAGAAAAAACAGCAACATGGAATTAAATGCTATTCAGGGACTTTGATTCTGTTTATCTGTCTACAGTGTGCCACATTCAGGCCAATCCTATTCCCCTTTCCATTCTCCCACCCTGACCCCAAACAACATGAAAAGCAAAGAATAACTCTCCTGCTAAACACTATGTTATTCCAAATTATGTTTTTTAAACATTTTGACCAGTTAGTCATATTTGTCTGAAAATGCATAGAATATTCTCTTAAATAAGAGGGTTATGCAAACTCTCACTACATGCTTGCAAAAGAACTTTGGCATGCCCCACCTCCAAGGAGGCTGGTGGGGTTCAGACAGGACCAAATAGTTGCAGAACACTTTTATGAACATGGAGGTCACTCCTGAGATCAAGCCTGGGTGAGTCTGCAGGATGGGGCAGCCCATTGAGCACCACATAAAGTGGGAGGGACTGTAATGTTGGGGAAAAATTAAACAGAAACTGAAGGAGTCAACCCACAGTTGCGGCCAGGTTTCTCCTCCTGTTTTTCTACAGACATTTGGAATCTACTCAGTTTCTGACCCCACTTCTCAATCTTTACTGAAGTCTATATTTGTTCTCTTCACGCAATCTTATTCTATCTCAAATTCTAAGCTAATGTCTTTACCATAAATTGGGCCATTTTCATCACACTGCAAATTCTCCAGCTCTTAAAACCCCCTGTATAATCCTACAATGATACCCTACTGCCTTCCAAAATGCTTCATCAAATTTCTCTGGAAAACTTTCTGTTGTGTTTTTAAACCTAGATATTTTACCTATTCTATTTACACTACTCATCAAAATGATCAATCCCCCACACCCCAAACTAGGCATCTGTAGGCTTGCTATGAACTAATAGGGTTGGATCAGAATAAAATATCTAAAAATCACTATATTATGCAAAAGCACTTGAGCTGATGGCCCTGAAGTCCAGAACCAATGTGATAGTTATCACAAGAGAATAATTGGAGTTGAACAAATAGACAGTTCTGAAAGGTTGTTCAAATTGGTGTTCTTTTTTAAGAGTACCTTTAAAAATTGCTTTTATTGTTTCCTGGTTTACAAGAAACACATGCTCACTATAGAAAAATTACATGTATGAAGATGAAAGAAGACAATAAAAATCATCTGTAACTCCACCACTGGTTGATTGATATTTTTCAAAATCTTTTTTTTATTGGTTTTGACAGAGAGAGAGAGAGAGAGAGAGAGAGAGAGAGAGAGAGAGAGAGAGAACTGAACTGGAGGAACTCCCCAGTTCAGCATATGGGTCTGCACGGGCCGGGGCCGGGATTCGATCCCTGATTCCCGGCACTGCAAAGTGAGCACTTAACCCACTGAGCCATTCTGGCTACCCCGATTGATATTTTTGATGTATAATCTTCAAGACTTTATATTAATATATTTCACAATTATATATGTAAATACATATGCCAAGCCAGAGCTAAGATTCAGATATGTTTGATATATGCTCTTAGGTATCACCCCTATCTACCAGTCCTGCTCTTTCCAAATATCTATTTGCTTCTATATGATTCACACAAAGACTGGAAAATTTTATGAGAGCAGAATTCAAGAAATGTCCAAATTTGGGGTCCAGAAATATATAGTTATGTTTAGCAAACTATGTGTGTTTGGAGTGCTGTTTCCCCAATTAGGAGGCAAATATCAAGGAAGATTTATGGGATCTCTGAGAAAGAATTCATTCCAAGTTTCAAGCTCATCAAGTCAAACTCAGAGACACAAACTGAAGAACAAAGTCATGATTCTGGTTTCAGGATGTAGCTATAATGTCAATCCTCATTCACCCAGGTTAGTGCTCTCTGGGGAAGAAGACACTGAGTAAGCAAAAGTAAAAGCTTAAAATCCAAAATTTCAAGCAACCTTGTAGTAGAACTCCTTTAACTGAGTGTAAAGGGAGAAATAAAGAGCTAGTAAAACTAAGTAATTATTGGTAGATGTTACTGAAACGTCCAAAGACTACACACACCCACACACACACACCTGAATTGTACTTTATAGTCTATTCTTTAAAATATAATATATCATGATCATCCAACCATGTCAGTAAATATAGTTTCAGAATATTATCTTAAATGGTTTTGGTATATGGATTTTACTGTAATTGGTTTATAAACAGTGTTTCTTATAGTTAACTCTTCTGACATATGATAAATTATTTCATTGGGATGAATTTCTAAAGATTCATTTGTGGGTCACATGGCATACACATGTTTAATAACTATGATATAAAACATATATGTATGTATGTATGCACCTCCCTCTAGAAAGATTGAATCAGCTTATTCATATTGGCACTGAATAAAAGTTTCAAGTAAAATGTTATTCTTTTAATCCATATTGACATCTTGAATAGAGTAATCTCTTCCCTGTCTTAGAAGCACCACCTAATGTAGCTAATATGGAGGTGTTAAACTAACTGGACCTGTCTACTGTTTGCAGCACCCAGTATCATTAGACCAATATGGCAGCAACTACCCCATGTATAAATTATTAATCTCAATTTATCTTGTTCCTCTTGACTCTGAAAGCCCATATCTAATTTGGCTACACTTGGCTATAGTTTTTGAGCACTATTTTTTCCTCTGACTTAATATCATGTTGTTGGGATAATTTTCTTCCCAGGTTTTACTTTTCCTCAGATTTTCTCTTTCTAGGCATTTCTGTCCCACTTTTCCAATCTCTCTGAGCCTATTGACTTACAGTGCTTAAATTCACTTACATCTGAGACATTTTAAATTAATGTGCCAAACAAAAATTCATGATGCACTGCCATTACCAAACGTGCCCCAACACCGAATATCCATTCTTTCCTTGCTCTTTGTTTCTTTCTTTGAGCTTATTTCTGATATCATCAGTATCTTCTATTCTTACTGTCCCTGTTCTATTCAATTTTAGAAATGCATTTTTTAAGACTTATTTTTTATTATTTTGTTGTTTTTGACAGAGAGAGACAATGACAGAGAGAAAGAGAGAGAGAGGGAGATAGAGAGAGAGAGAAGGAGGAGGGCCCAGAGCATTCTCCATAGTTGTATGTCATCAGTTTTTGACATGGTTTTATTCCATACAGGTGGGCAGGGGCCACACAGGGCCAAAACTGGGCCAGGTTCTCTCACATGGGAGCCGTGCCCCCATGAGCTAGGGGGCCCAATGGGGGACCTTCCACATGAGAAGCTTGTGCCCATGAGAACTTCACTGGGCGACACACCCCAGTTCAGCATATGGGTCTGCATAGGCTGGGGCTGGGATTTGATCCTTGGATCCCAGGGCTGCAAGAGAAGTGCTTAATCCACTGAGCCATCCTGGTACCCACTAGAAATGCATTTTTAAGCCATTCAATTGTTTAAAAGGGGACTGAAGAATACACTATGAAACATAAACTTCTATAACTTGGAAAATGTTGTAAAGAATCATGGTAGTTACATGGGAATTAAAAAATTAGCACTCATACATTTTAGTATATATAAATGTAATGCTTCTGGAAGTTTATAATTATGTATCAAAAGTTTTAAAACATTTTATTTATGCAATACTATTTTTATGAATTTATTTGGAAAAAGTAATTGAACAAATATACAAAGATTAACATAAAGTATATTTATCACCACATTATTGATAAGTAAAAAATGGAAACAGATTGTTCAATAACAGAAAGTTCTTCAAATAAAAAAAGATTTTATGTGCATATGGAAATATAAGTAGCTATTGATGATTAAGAGAAATCTATCTTTACTGTAGTGGATGAACATAATCATATATTAAGTAAAAAATGGCAGGTTGCAGGGCATTTGGTATAGTGTGACCACATCTTGATAATATAGATATTTGTATTTTTATAATCTAAGGTAAAAGGCTGGATCTCAATCCCATTGATATGCATGCTTACCATGGGAGAAGAGAGCACGGGATACAAGTGTTAGGGACACTTGTGACTAGAGGAGGAAAAGGAGGAAGCGAGAGAGAAGGCCTTGCCAGCCTGCGTGTAGGGTTGATCCCTGTAGAGATGGGGCGTTCTCTTCAGTTCTGAAACTGTATAACAGTGGTGGAGCTGTCTTCATACCTAAAGAAGGACAGGTCTGGGAGCACCAGAAGACAGCATTCTGGGTAGGGCAGTTTGGCCAGAAAGAACAGTGACCATAGGTAGTGGGGTTGCAGAAATATAAAAGCCTCTTAAGAAACTCACATAATGGCACTTCTTTCTTTTTCTTTTGGCTAAAGCAAGTTATGTAGCCATAACAAAGTGAGAAGAAAGGGAAATACACCCCAATTCTTTAGTGGGGTGTGGTGATCAAGTAAAGTCAAATGTCAAAGGGCGGATTTAGGGAATGGTAAAGATTTGAGATAACTAGTGCAATCTACCAGCCCTGTATTTTCTGATATTTTGAATACTATCACGTATTATTTGTATAATTATGACCATTAAAAATATGTGGTATGGTAGATTATTATAGTAATAAAACCAAAGAATCGTGTCACCCAGTGTTAATGCCTGCAGTAATTTCCTAGGGTTGCTGTAACAAGTACTGAAAATTAGGTGGCTTAAAACAAATTTTATTCTCTCACAGTTCTGGAGGGCAGAAGTCAGAACTTGAAGTGTCAGAGGAGGACCAGCTCTGGTTACCCCAGGTGGTCTTGGCATGTGACAGCACCACTCCAATCTCTGTCTCTGTCTTTATATGTTCATCTTCCCTCTGAGTCTGTGTGACTTTTTCTCTTCCTAGGAGATCACCCATCGTATCAGCATAGGGGCACACCTTCCTCCAGCACAACCTCATCTTAACTTAACTTACCTGCAAAAATTCTATTTCCAAATAAAGCCAGACTCTGTGGCACTGATTGTTGGAACTTCAACTTTTTAGAGGACACAATTCTGCCCATAGCATTGTCCTTGCATAGTCTCTTCCATCAGTGATTCTGGGCCACGTGACTTGCTTTAGCCGACAAGGTAGCATCTCCTATCAACTTGACATAGGAGATGTGTGAAGAGCACTTGAACTGGGCCTGGCCTTCTTGGATCACTGCCACTATGCTATGAGGAAACCTGATGTAGCCTCCAGGAGGACAAAAGACCCACAAGGCAAGAATGGCTCAGATATCCTGGCTAAGCCCAGCCAAATCTCAGGCTGAATTCAGTCACATGAGTGAAGCCAGGTGAAGTCAGAGAACTGCCAAGGCAAGTCACAAAACGTTTAAAGATTATAAACTATTCTTGTATAGGGGCTACTGAGTTTGGGGGTGACAATAAAAAACTGATACAGACAGTTATTGGTTTTCCTAAAATCTAAGCCCCAATTAGATCTGATGTTTCCCAGCCCACCAGTTCTAGAATTGGTGCTTTTATTGGAATTGGGAAGAACTTCAGAGATTATTCTGTCTGATTTTCTTATTTTACTGATAAGAAAACTGAGACACCTAACACCAGGCTGCTGTAGAGACAGACATCAATCTCCCAGCTCTGGTTTTGTGTTCTTGTCAACATAACCACGAAGTCACATGCTTGAATGTGAATCCGAGGGTGGGGCTGGCTCATGGTCACACAGCTATTTAGTGTCAATATCAGGGCTAGAAATCAGATTTCCTAACTCACCATCTAGAATTCTCTTCCTTTTGGGGGTAGTGAGCATACAGTGCATGTCATTCTTCACACATTTAACTGATTATTGTCCTATGAAGTGTTATCTTTGTGCCAGAGTAAGGCTCAGGGGGGAAAAGATACTATTCCTTATCTTTCCTAGCTCTGAAACCTCTTTCTCTTCCTTTTTTACACTCCGCTCCTAAGTCCTCAGTCCTGGAAATATGAGTAAGAATTCCTACCCCTCCCCATCAGCCACCACTTCATGCAGGATGGATTAATGAGGTTATGTCTCCAAAGAACTTTGAGTTCCTTGGAAGAAAGGCATCAACATGCAAAGTGGTGGTTGTTATTGCGATTACTTCACTGAGTAGGGTTTCACAGCTGTCCTGATGGAAAAGGGGCCAACAAAACAGAATGCCAGTTTCCCCCAGCAGAGGAGCAGCTGGAACGGATTATAAATGAGACCTGTGTGCCCGGTTCTCTTTCGTCAAAGCCCATCAGCTTTTCTCGTTTCCCAGCTCTCCCCTTGACAACCCAACAAGCTCCCTGAGCCAGACAGGTGTGGGCACAGGCACCATCTAAGCTCCACGTGGATAAGCCTGCTTGGCAGGGGCAGCAAAACACTATATTCTGAAATGGAGCCAACTCATTACTAGTGCTCAGTAATGCAGTGGATTTCTCCATTGGTGATTTGGGGTAAGTAAAACATTCTTGTTTCTCAAACTTCCCTCTACTTTATAGGGCAGGAGGGACTAGTGAGGGAGAGAAAATAGGGTGTGCAGACTCAGACAAATGTCACTGCCAGGACCAGAGCACCTCTACCCACATTTTCTGGCCTTCTTTTTCCTTTCCCATCTCTCCCTCTAACCTCCTCCTCCCCCGGCCCCGCTTTTTTTCTCTCTTACTCTTCCTCCTTCTCTTCCTCTCTCCCTTTATTTCCTTCCTTTCTTCCTTCTTTCCTCCCTCTCTCACACCCTCACTCTCTTCCTTCCATTGAACACATATGTATTCAATATTATGTTGGGCACCATGATAGGTCCTGGAGATACAATAGAAAACAAGACGCGGTTCTCTCCTTCAAGAACTTGAGCTTCTTGCTGTATAGGATGGTGGTAGTGAGTGAGACAGAAACAGACAAATGGACAAAAAATCACATTTCATAACACATTCCAGAACCTATATGGCAAGATTAAGTATACAGCGCCATAGAAACACACAGAGGAGGAGCCATTAGCCTGGCTTTGAAGGGGTCTTCAAAGACCCCTAAAGGACCAATTAGAGATTTCCAGATTAAGTGGAGCACAAATGGGAGGGACAGACTAAGCAGCCACAACAGTTCCATTAGTTCTGCAATAGTACAAACATCAATATTTTGTGTATATGTGTTTATGTACAAAAGAAAAACAGAATGTGAATATTATAATAGCATTATGCTGTGATCATAATATTATTCATGAATTTACTGAACTCCATTGCCTTATTTGATCTTTATAATTGTATAAAGCAAGAGTTCTATTACTATGTTTATTTCACTAAAGATAGAGCTGAGGTCCAGGGAAATTAAATGACTTGTTGAAAGTCATAGAATTAGTGAATAGGAGCATCAGATTTATATTCAGACAGTCTTGCTCCAAAGCCCATGCTTATAAGCAGCACACAGAAGTCCCTTCCATACAGAGACCTACCACTTCTACACAAAGGTTAGTTCTATCCTGATCCTGCCTTTTAAAAAAGATTTTTATTTTATTGTTTTTTGAGACAGAGATAGGCAGACAGACAGAGAGAGAAGGGGGAGGGCCCAGAGCAGTCTCCATAGTTGGACCTCATCAGTTTTTGACAGTTTCATTCCACATAAGTGAGCATGGGACTGCACAGGGCAGGGTCAGGGCCAGGGGCCTCCAGCATGGAAGGCAAGCCTCCACGAGTCAGGAGCCTCCAACATGGGAAGCACAGCCCTGGTAGGAGCCGAACCAGAGCCTCCCACATGGGAAGCTTGCCCTGCTGGGAACTGAACTGGAGGTCTTCCACATGGGAATCACACCCCAATTGAGCATATGGGTCTGTACTGACCGAGTCCAGGATTTGATTCTCAGACCCCAGGGCTGCAAGGTGAGTCCTCAACCCCCTGAGCCATCCTGGCTTCCCCTGACTTCTTTTTTATTTTATTATTTTTTTAATAATAAGTCTAAAACAGCAAACCATAATACTCATAGTGGATTCTCAATAAATATTTACTAACTAAAAATATATATTTCCCCAAGTTTAGGAAATATGGGTTCTCTCATGCATTGGGTAAGCAAAATGGTATTTTTTTCTGATCCAATTACTCGTGCATGAAATAGCCTTAATTGTATGCCCAAATATATTGGTAAACAATTTAGAGAATAAGTTAAGAAGGAAGGTAAATAGTACTTAGGGATAGTTATAACTTGCATTTATGTTGTCAAACTTTCTCTAATCTTCTGGTCTTGTCTCTCTAATGAGAGCGTAAGTCTCTGAAGGCCAAAGACTTGTCTGTTGTCCTTTTTTATCCTTGTCATAATATTACCAGACCAACTCTCTCTGCTATGCTCCACAGGTGTCTGTATATTTATCAAAGGATTTGTCATGTCATCCTTTGTCGCTGAATTAGTTGTGTGAAAATTTCCTACAACCTCTTGAGGATATTGGAGGGGGAGACATAGTAGATTTCCAGTAAATGCTTTTCAAATTTAATGTAGGGGAAAATGGTAAAAGTTCAGGGCTGTCTGGTAAACCAAATCCAAACTGAAAGCTTCCAACCCACTTGTGTACCTTCTTCAACATCCTGTGTCCTTCAATCCTTTCAGCTCTTGCAATCCCATACTTCATCCCTGCTGCTGGGCAGAATTTCTGCACTGCACATCAAAACCATAGTTTTTATTCCCTTGCCCATCCTGCTCTGTTACAGATTTCCTTTGGGGGAGCACTCAGTTTGGAGATTTTTAAGTAAATGATGACCATTGCAAATGTCAAAAGTGGTTTTTTTTGTTTGTTTGTTTTCAGATTTGTGTGTCTGTGTGTGTGTGTTTTATTCATGCCAAGTTATCTGTGTAATTTATTCTAATAATCTGATTTGCATATTTCCCTTAGTACTTCCTACTTAAAATTTCTTTGCTGATACAAAGAATAAAGACAACTTATTTAATTTAAAAAAAGTGAATATTACTAGTCCCTTAATTCTATCATGAAATTGGGCTGAGGTTTTTTTTACATATTAGCTCATTAGAAGTTGAAAACATCCTTATAAAGTGGACACTTATCATATCCACACTATATGTGAAAAATTAGAGATGTGGGGGTTACAAGCACTTTGTAAATGAAAGGCTGAGATTCAAATAGGTCTGATTTATTTGTGCTCTTAAAATTTTGACTCTTTTGCCTCCTCTTATTGACGTAGAGCAGGGGTCTCCAAACTTTTCAGCCCACGGGCCGCATTAACTATCAAACAGCAGTTTGGGGGC